>JAAPAO010000674.1:0-17993 GCA_013115145.1 Perkinsus chesapeaki
GTTTACAGTAGTCCTCACCTTATATAGTTTACAGTAGTCCTCACCTTATATAGTTTACAGTAGTCCTCACCTTATATAGTTTACAGTAGTCCTCACCTTTGTCAGCATGTCATGTTGTAGCGATGCCCTCATTAACCGATCTTGCCGAGCACATCTACCCTGAAGCTCTACTGCGTTATGCTGATGCTCGTAGCCTCGGTAGGCTTGGAGGAAGCAACCACTTCTTCAAGACTTACACCGAGAGATCTTGTCTCTGGTCCGAAATCATGCAGCAGCTCGATCCCATGGGTGAGCCTGCTATCCATCGATACCTCTTTCATGCGAAACCCTCGTTAGATTGTCGTTATAAAACCCTTTGCAAAATGATAGAACATACCTTATGTGATGCTATATAGAGACCCTAATAGGGTCACCCTATTCTGGATTTTGTCAGCTCCACCAACCGTCCATCAAACCTTCGAGGAGCTGAAGTCCCACGTTGTAGACTTGGATCCGAGCACTGCTGAGGTTCGCGTGGAGGACACGAACATCATGAACGCTGAAGTGGCCGTTGAGAACTATTGGGGGGCCCAAGGATCGCACTGTGTAAGTTTGACAGACTATGCCTGTCTCTGGCCTGACCACTTTTCAGTTGGTGCTTTCTGATCGCCTTGGCCTTCTCCTTCTGATGGGAGGTGGCTACTACAGTGAATCAGCCGGCGGAGTTAATAACCTGGTGAGCTATGGAGAGATATACAGCCCAAACCGTATACTTACCACCGTATGAATCAAGACACTCGGCGATCTCCGGATGCCATACAATTTCACGGCTTGGAAGTTTAAACTTGCGGCCTCACTCGAACCTTTCTTTCGTTTTTTCTTCGAATATGAGAAGTTCAGTAATGCTTGTCGGTCTAGTCTGCAGACTATCTAAGCTCCAACCTATATGACTATTCAAGTGTAGCATGGCTAATATAGCCTTACTTGGATCAGTATCGCAGTAGGTCTCTGAAGCGTATCTTCCCGCACGGTTTCTAGTTCGTCCGTAAACACAGTAGTCCTTATGACAGTACTTTGGGCACCGCACTGTATCTCGTATGACATAGAGTCTATGTGTGGATATCACTCCATAGCTCTGCCTCTAAGGTATGCAGAGCCCATCCATTTCAGCCATTACGCTCCGCTGCAGTAGTCGACACGAGAACATCACCAGTGACACTTACCCCATGTCACTTTGAAGCACCCAACATGCACGGTGCTGCCTGCGACATCAGAACCGATGATTCAACCTCGCTCGTCCGAGCCGAAATAATCACCTTTGGCGGAGGCAATCATGTCGCGGCCAGTGCGGATCTTAGCCGTTTGACGCTGGAGTATCCCCACGGCGAAATTCTGGACGACCGACCGACCCTAACGAGCGAAATGATCGAGCCGGCGGAAGCCTCGCCGCGACCAGTAGCTCGCTCGGGCTGTCAGGGAGTTCTCTGGGGAGACTCGTTCATCCTGCATGCTGGCCGGGGCGTCAACAATGTATTTCTGGATGACCTCTGGGAGTTCGATTTCGGCAGCCGAAACTGGCAGCAAATAGAAGTCAGCGGTCCTTCGCCATCGCCGCGATTGTGGCACAGTTCCCAGAGAGTTGGAACTAAGTGGATCGTCTTTGGTGGGTGTGAATGGCGATTCTCACCGGACCTGGTTGACATGGAGGACAGCGGCAAGGTGTGGATCCTCGACCTTCCAACGTTGACCTGGACCAGCGTCTCGGACCCATCGGGCGTTGGTCCGCCGCTTATGCTGGGCAATGCTATGGTGGCTTTGTCCAGTAGAGAAATAATATCATTTGGCGGCTGCAAGACGTACAACTACGATCGGATATCTAGAAGCTATTCAGCTCTGTACGAAGATATCTGCGCACCCTGGAGATTTGACCTCAAATTGAGGAAGTGGGCCAAGGTGAGGTTTGGCGGAGCGAAACTATATGCAACCTTTGTTCAGATCGGCTGCAAGATGACGCTGCATGAACCGGTTGAGCGGCAAGTGCTCGAGGTGCGCTTCCGCAGTCACTGCGGGGCGGCCTTCCTACCGTCACAGAAGAAAATTTATGTCTTTGGTAAGAACTTCTTATCACTTGACTTTTCTGAGGGATTCATAACTGTACGCTTTACTATGTATCGATCGAATGGCATCTATGTAGTTGCACCCTCTAAGCTGGGCTCCAGGATAGGCCCCCATAGGAAATCAGTAACTAGGTAGCGCTATTGCGAGCCCCCCGAGCTGGTTATTACCAACGTCATTAGTCTAAGGAGTGGCTCAGACAATAGCTTTGGCGTGCCCACTGAGGAGCCTGGTTGATGGAACCTCCTAGTTCACTTTGATTGAGCTTTGCTCTCACTTCACCCGTTCCCGGCCTAGGTGGTTCGCGCTACTTCCTGGGTGAGTACTTCCACGAACTCATAGCGATCGATCTCGACGAGTCCAGTGTACCAAAGGATCGGCCCAAAGGTCACCTCAACCTTCTACAAGGTGTGCGATGGACGCGGCAGTTTCGGATATCACCCGGGGTCATCGGTCGAGCTCGGTGTCTCGTAAGGAACAGCCATGCGCCTCTTGTAACTCGGGCTTCTTTTCCAGGCGCGTGACGGTCTTATTGGACGAGAGGTGCTGAACCACCTCATTTACACTGACGGTGACCAAGATGAAGCCATGGTGCGTGATGATGACTCTGTTAGCTTTGAAAGTGACGATTGAGCTCACGATATTCACTTTTACTCTTTGTTGCATTCATATTTCTATGCACATTGAGTGTCTGAGTGACTCGTGAGACAAGGAAAACTTCTAAGAGTATCCCACGGCAATTCTATCTGGGACTAAATAATCATCCGTACCTTAGTGAGCTCGCTGAGTGTGGACTCAGGCGGGTCACGTAAGCCTGCTGCCATTCCGACCCGGAATGGGCTCCGGCGGATCGAGCTTGCCACCGTCAGATCCCAAAGTAGCCTCTCTCAAAGTCGCTGGCTCGTCTGTCTTCGAAAGCACAGCGAGCCCCGTCGTAGAAAACAGGCGTAACTAGTTTTTGTTATTCAATTATGCCGAGCCAGTCTGCCACCAAGCTACAGTTGACGCCATACCGGCTGCTCCAGCCAGTCCCCTTGCCAGCGGGCTCGGTTAAGCTCCCACGGGACACACTATCTGAGGCTTTTGTAAGTCGCCGAGTCTTCGAGGTAACTTTCTACTGCCACATCAGCGAAGCTTATACAGTGTGCTCGGGGGATCGTTAGATACTGTGTCGTAATGCAGGGGGCAACGTTGACAGCTCGTGCCTCTACGGTTACCTCTCTAAAGCGCCAGCAACTCCCGCTGCCAAAACCGCCTCTAGCCGATGGATGAGCGACTGGCTTCGGCAGCAGGATGAGCTAATGGCATCCATCAGAGTTGTCAGACTTTTGCCATACCCCGATGGCCTGTCCGAGGCGGTAGAAAGGAAGTAAGAAAAACGTATAGCAGTCATCTACTAAGCATACAGGTGCTTCGCAACTCCCGAGGGCTCGATGGCTTTGCACTTGCCTCCACCGATCCTCGCCTCGTTGAGACTTACCGTGGGGAAGTCGAAGGTAGGCGGCTTTCGATTATATATGCTCATTCGGCCTAAGGTCACTTGCCGTCCCAGTGTCCAATGTCCTTTGAAAGCCAAGAGCATTCAGATGGTCGAAGTATCTTTCGGTCGTAAGTTTGTTATTCAAGCGCCATTGTATTCCACTAACTTTGTATATTTTTTATTTCAGCCACCGGTGTGAGGGACCGGGCTGTTCAGTCTCGAGCGCTCGGTGAGCTCCTGAGAGTCCCGCGCTTATTCAAGGTAGACGAGCTGATAGGTGTAAGCTGGTGGAGAGTACTTTGTTGTTTGGCATTTTTGGGCAGGTACCAGTCTGGGGTCTCCGGCGTAGTCTCTGTGCCATAGAGGGAGTTGATATGGTCAAGCTCCGCGAACAGGACGCATACGATCTCTTCGATTCCAGTAAGGGTTTGTCCGGTCCTCGCTAGCTACCATTGGCGCCTCAGGTGGTCCGGAATCAGCACCGCGTGATTGGTTCAGCGCGCACCGACGACTCATCCGCGGAAGAGAGCATCCAGTGTACGGATCAGCTTTCGTCGATATGGTGTAGCCCCCTGTGTTCTTCCCTGTCATTGTGTCACTATCGGTTGTGTAAGGTACTTCCGTATCACACAAGCCACTTTGGAAAACGGTCAGCAGGCCGGTACGGATGAATTGACCTTCTCTGTGAGCGCTGCTGATACCGAGGTCATCATGAAGACCAGAGACCCCAAGGGAGCAACCAAAGGCTGGGGTGCAGTAAGTTAAATGCGTCGTCCAGTATACTTGTGAAATTACTCCTGGGACCTTATACCGCTCTCACCGTCCATGATGCGGTGTACCAGCGTGCATTCCAACTTTTGATGGATAACTCCGTATAGAGTTTTATTCGTATTCTACAGTTAAGGGTTGGAACAGAGCTTATTGTAGGAAATCGTTCCACCTTGTTTGGGATGTGCCCACTGTCGCAGGTGACTTTTTTGAGTATGAGTATAACTCAACAATATCACGTCGTAACTATATGCGTTACTTTGATTCAGTCTCGTTTTTCGGATAGTCGTTGAAAGTATCGTAGTCGAGTTGTCCCCAGGTCCCACTGTTGCCTGCTTACTTCACCGCTACCAGTCGCTCCCTGGACATGCTACCTCACTTGGCAGCTGCATCTAAGACAATTGCCTCCGCGATATCTTTAGGTAACATGGCTCTGGTCACTGGCGATCGAGGTACCTTAGAGGCATCGTAAACTTCGGTGACATCTTTTCTTCGTAGGTAGTGGCAAGCTTTGTTGTATCCGTGAAGCTGGTAACCTACTTGGCTTGGCTACTGCCACTATAAGCTGCGGGATAGATGCCAAGACGGTCGCTGATATCTGTAAGCCTTTCTTCAGTTCGTGGGTTTCCATGGCGAGAGTCGGAACGTTTGAGATCTGCGTGGGAATGACCGCTGGACTTCCTCGGCTGAACCTCACAATTGCCAATGCGAATCGCCCTAGGACGTTTTCAATGTTGGGGGATGTAGAAAATCCACTAGAATTTTCCCCCAACAGCTCAGCAATATTTCCCTTCCTCGCCAACACACCTGGGCCTTGCGCGCGATGAACACAACCTCGTTTCAGTTCCAATAGTAGAGGAGCTTTTGAAGGGCAGAATGCAACGGCGGTCAACGAATCGAAGTGCGCTGCTGGTCCTGAGAGATGTTAGTGAGCTGTTCCCAACCGTAGCAGAGTCCTCTCAGGAAGAGATGAACAGGACATGTCGAGTTGTCTCAGGTGAACATGTATCCTGATTCGTTGCCATTACTACTACTTTAGGATCTCTGAAGGCTCTCCGGTGCAAGCTAGCGGAGGCCGGTGTTGCTCTCTCTGCTACGTCGCGAACCATGGATGGCCTTGATCGGGAGGCAAACCTTTTCTGGGGAGGGCGCTGAATCGGTACTTCAAGTTCGCAGGTGATCGATCTATTCGAAACGCATGTTGGTTTGCCGAGAGCCGACGACTCCACTCGGGAGGACGTTATTTCACGTATGCTTCTATCGACTAAATTGTGTCTCCCTTTGGAGATAAAGACAATAAGAGAGGGTGAGCTGGTTCAGTGTAAGATGCTGTATAGCAGTACCTGTAGGCACAGCCGGATTGTCTATTGGTGATACTATCGGTGCCCTTACAAGGTTAGCTCTATTACCAAAGGGATGCGATGAAGCGGACGCCAAGAAAGCCTTGCGGGACTTCCAGCAGAGAGTTTCTGGCTCGACGGCGACAGTTATGAGCGGTGTCAAGGTGGCTTCTATTGGTCAGCTGAGGGTAATAATGTCAACCTTTCGCAGGTTCACTGGGATGATGTTGGTGGTATGGACGAGGCTAAGCGGGAGCTACGCCATTTGTTGTCATCAATAGAGGCCAAGAAACAAGGCAAAGCTGGGAAGCTTCGCACTGGAGTGAGTTTGAGAGCGGTCGCGGTTCGAGCTCAGTGCGCCGTTCTGCCAAGATACTCCTCTTTGGCCCGCCTGGTACCGGCAAGACTCTACTTGCAAAAGCCGTGGCCACCGAATCACGAGCGTCGTTTGTTAGCGTCAAGGGCCCGGAGCTGCTTAGTATGTATATCGGAGAAAGCGAGAAGTGAGAGTCTTTACTATCGGTTTTCGGCGAGACCATTCTTCGATTCGCTGCAGGAACGTGCGCGAAGTCTTCCAGCGTGCCGTCGAGAGCCGCCCAAGTGTTGTCTTCTTTGACGAGGTCGACTCATTGGCGCCACATCGTGGTCGTGGCAGTGACAGTGGAGGTGAGCGTAACCCATCGGCATCACCTGATCGGTTTTCCAATGATAGGTGTCATGGACCGTGTTGTTGCGAGCCTCTTGGCGGAGATTGATAACTTACCTTCAGATGTTATAGTAAGCCATCAGACTGGGTTTGATGGGTACTCTTATAAAGTGGAGCGGGGTGATGCGATATTCCGTTCGTCTCCTCCCTTGAAGATCTTCTTACGCATTTGTCCCTTAGGTCATCGCAGCTAGCAACAGACCAGATCTGCTCGACCGTGCCCTGCTTAGGCCTGGGCGGCTGGACCGACAGGTTTTCCTTGGGGTGTCTGATGATAAGCTCCCGTTAGTTGAGGCAATTACAGCGTAGGAGTGCAGCTCTTTGGCATGAGGAATGTAGTTGTCACTGCAGGCACATGACACTGTCGGGTGACATGAAGAACTCTCTGCGTAACATAGCCGACCTTATGCCGCGCACGTTCACAGGTAAGCAGACAATCTGGACTAAATAGTCCATCGGGAATCTATGAAATGAGATATCAAAAACGCGTTGTTATAAAACATCGAAACCGGAGTATCAGGTGCGGATGTCGCTGGTGCTTGCAGAGCTGCCCACATCCGAGCAGTCAAAAGGCAAACGGCTAGGTTGGACTCAATCGCGGAGAGCATCGCCCCGTGTGGTGGGGTATCGGCAGTGAGTTAATGGATATCGTTTTTCTTCTCCGTATTCAGGGCATTGTGGCTCTAACTAAACCCCGTTACAAAATTATATGACCTACGTTTTCTTCTCGACTATCTTTCGATATAAAGAGTTTAATGCTGATTTTTCGTCAGTTTAGTCCTTAAACTATTTTAATTCCAATAATCATAAATTATAATAAATCAGATAAACGGCCTATCTGCTAGGTTCGCGAGCTCCAACTGCTCATCGAAGAATGCAAGTCTAAACATATCCTCCCCAACTCCAGCTTGACAGAATCTGCTTGTCTGTGCTCCATCGACTCGGCTGTTGAAATGGCATGCAGTGGCCCACCCAGCTTTTTAAAGGCGGGTAGGTCCAAACACCTCGCAATGAGAATATGGGTTCAGCCAAGAGATTGTTTGCTGTTCACAGGGACCTGTTCGCGATGTAACTGCCAGTGCGTATGGACTGATCGCGGTCTAGAAAGAGTTGAAGAGGGTCTGGGTGACCTATTGAAAGTGAGCGAGACTTCTGGCCAGTTCTTGTGTCGTACTTTATGAAATGACATTTCATTCATTGCGCTACATTGTAGCGCCTCATTTTGCATGGCTCGGCTCAGCCAGATTATCTCGTGCGAACGCTCGCTGGAACGCTGCGGTATAAGCTTGCAATTAGGTCGCGGTTCAACTTGAAGATTTCAGAGAAGCACTGAGTGGTATATCGCCAAGTGTCACAGCGAAGGAGCTCGAGCGATATGAGCAAATGAGGAGAGAGTTCGCCAATATTTAACGTTTCATATAAACTAACCGTTTCTAAGATAAATTCATTGTTTCTCGCAACACACGGCACTCGCGTCTGTCAATGCCTACCGGCAGAAGAGAAGAGTCCAGCTCGGGGTATGTCTTAATCTCATCCGGGGGAAATCTCGTGAAATGGCATCCCGATTCAGCTTGCAGTCCGCTCCCTGTGTCCGAATAACGTAGATGATCGCATAAACCTTGGGTCATTGCTCCACCCACATTTCAGCCTTTCCGCGGAACTTCGGGTTTGCCTTGGCCTCACTCCACGTACACGAGCCTTCCGACTGCCCACGACCTGTATAACCCACCCGATCCAGCCACTTCGATTGGGGGCCTCCGCTCTCAATGGTGCGACAACCGCCTCTGATAATGTCACTTTCTCGAGATTCGGCCACCATGCAAGATATCACAACCAGGAGCGCATGGGAAACGATACTCCTAATCAGCATTCATCGCTCGGGTCTCGAGCTCCTATCAGGACATTCTCACGGGCCTCGGAATGAGTCGGCAGCCCAAGAGAGTCAGTACATTTGGCGAGTTTCAGTCTACACTCTAGGCCCTAGAGTCTAGGGTATGCAGGGAGGTATCGCCGCAGGAACAGTACTACTCCGAGGCTCACAAGCAGAATTACCTGATGGTATGTAGCCTACATAATGTAGGCATAGTGCAATCAGCAGTGTAGACATCTCCTTTCCCGATCCCTCATCCTGTACTTGGATCAGTGGAGAGAAAGGAACATGCGTCTGAGGTGAAGACACTTCATTGAGAGTGGAGAGCCGCCGGTGCCGGACCCCCCCCGAGGCGGGAACGACGCCGCTGGCAGAGAGTTGACCCCACTCTTCTCGTGGATCTGGTCAAGGTCATCGACTTGATTCTCAAGTTAAGAATCAAGTGGATGACCGTCAAGGAGGTCTTAACCGGTAGATGGTACCACTGTCAGTTTACGACCGGGTTGACCCTATTAAGGACCCACTGCAAGATGGAGAAAGTGTCAGGCTGCCAGCGTGAGTGCTGCGACTTCCATCTCGTCTGCTTGATTTTTTGACGCGGGTATGAGGATTAGCGCTGCGAAGTGAGTAGGGAACTACATTTTCAGCACTAAAGATCGGAGCGAGGGTGATTCTGGCGATGTGGGGAGGAGAGATCCTGACGGGAGCCTTCGCGCCTAAGAGTCATCCTTCAGAATTCACATGAGGCGAGTATGAAGTTTATACTTTAAACCGAAAAAACAAGTATAGATCGTTGAACTGGAGTATTACATACAAGATCAATCCAATCACTTAACGTCGTCAAGCTCAAATGGAGCACTCAATAGCGTGTGTATGCGTGCGAGCTATGCACTGCGAAGATATGTCAAGCAATTTGCGAGAACCTGCGCCGTGTAGCGCGTCAGAGCAGTGCGAATCTTGACCGGTCAATCTTCACCCGGTCTTGCTGGAAAGATTTTCGAACCTCCCCAGACTCGTCCAAATGGCCATGCAAAAAAAGCACGCCTTTCGGTCACGCACTCATGCGCATTATGGCTGTCACGGGATTCTAGGATCAAGGGTATCGGTGAAACAGGTTATTTCAAACAACCGGTATATAATTCCATTCTAAATGCTTCAGCGCTGCTTCACTATCGGTTTCCTTGTCGGTTCAGCGGCGGCCATGAAATTTATGGATGGTGATGTTATCGGTGTGGATAATGGTTCCCCAGTGAACGACCCTCTCTACACCTATCAAGAAAAGTATTTCGAAGCTATTAATATCCCTGCAGCATGGAAGCGCCTTGGATCGGCCAAAACGAAGAGAAGTAGGGTTACTGTAGCTCTCATCGACACCGGTGTTGAGCCTGACCACCCTGACCTTGTCGGTAATCTCGTTGAAGGTTACAATGTTATAAAGCGCAGCACTGCGACTCCTGATAACGATGGGCACGGTACGAACATGGCTGGTGTTCTTGGTGCTACTATTAATAACTCTATGGGAATAGCTGGTGTCATGGACCTTGTTAATATCATGCCTATTTCGTTGGAAAGGCGTTTCAAGGGCGACGCCGAGGCAGCTTCTTTTGATTACGCAATTCGTAACAGAGAAGCAAGAAATATCAAGATAATCTTGATGGCTATTTCAGGGTATACCCTTTGGAAGGAGTTAGCTTACAAAGTCTTTGAGGCAGATAAGGCCGGGATGCTCATCATTGTCTCTGCTGGAAATAATGGCAAGAATATCACCGTAGAAAGAAAATATCCATGCGCCCTTACGACGAAGGTGAAGACAATGTTGTGTGTTGCAGGGACAGAACAATCAGAGATGAAGCTAGGATCCTTCTCTAACTTCGCGGATTATGTCGACATCGCTGCGCCTGGTGATGATATCACGACAACTGGGATCTCTAAAGGAGCTAACCTTTATCCTTACGAGTCGATTGAAGGAGCTTCACCGGCGGCAGCAATCATTGCTGGCGTTGCTGCAATGCTCTACAGCGTTGCTCCAGGAATATCAGCTACTGATATTAAGAAGATTCTCAAAGACACTTCCACGAAAGGTCTTAAGGACTCCTCTGGTGACAAAACTCTTCCATTCGGACGAGTTAATGCCGATAAGGCCGTGGCTGAGCTGCTTCCAAGATGGTGAGTTCAGATATTCTAAAAATGGCCACGGTTTTCTTCGTTGCCCGCGACACTTTCAATGTTCTTTTGCCATTCTAAGGCTACATTTTCTTGGATTCGCTGTCGTTAGTACCAGTGTCAATGCTTAAGTCTCGCTTTGATCAAGGCGCAACCTAACGTGATTTTTGATTGCGTTTTTAGCTGTGTGACAACGTCAGTCGCTTTAGAACCCAGATTAGGCTAGTAAAGGTTGTAGCCAGGCTTCAAGGTAAGTAGCTTAGCTGCTACTGAAGTTCAGTGACTGAACCCATCCTCTATAGATATGAATATCCTAAATAATGTAGCTGTAGGGTGAACTTTCACGGCAAATTATAGTTATAATACGAGAAGATAATAATGCGCAATACCCCTGTCAAGGTCATATAAACACAAATTTACTTGCTGTAAACCAGTTGGCATGTTTGAAGATTGATGTCCATTGATGCTTTCTGTTGTCACTTGAGCGGCGCAGCTCGCTCTCTTGAGCCTTGGGTACCGCAGTTCAGCACAAGGTGCTCCCTGAACAGTGATGCTCCAGCACGAGCTGTTTTAATCCGCACAAACTACCTCGTACGGTCTCATGACCCACGCATGCTTTCATATAATGTGTGCAAGGTTTTCGCATACAGGCGAGATCATATGACTGAGAGGTAGCGAGAAAACGATCGAGCTACTCGCTTCTGCGATTAATTGGTATGCTGCTACCGTTTCATAACTATTTTCACGAGAGCTCCGTCGCTCCACACATACTCGTTCCAAGGAGCACCGCTTGGAGATGCCGCAAATCCAGCAAGAGTGCGTTATAGTATCATTTATTGTTATCCACAGTCCCTCGGCGAATATTGGATTCTCCTTATTACAAATGCTTCAGCGCTGCTTCACTATCGGTTTCCTTGTCGGTTCAGCGGCGGCCATGAAATTTATGGATGGTGATGTTGTCGGTGTGGATAATGGTTCCCCAGTGAACGACCCTCTCTACACCTATCAAGAAAAGTATTTCGAAGCTATTAATATCCCTGCAGCGTGGAAGCGCCTTGCATCGGCCAAAACGAAGAGAAGTAGGGTTACTGTAGCTCTCATTGACACCGGTGTAGAACGTAACCATCCGGACCTTGTCGGTAATCTCGTCAGGGGTTATAATGTTATAAAGCACGGCACTGCGACTCCTGACAGTCATGGGCACGGTACGAACATGGCCGGTGTTCTTGGTGCTACTATTAATAACTCTATGGGAATATCTGGTGTCATGGACCTTGTTAATATCATGCCTATTTCTTTGGAAGCGCGCTTCGAGGGCAACGCCGAGGCAGCTTCTTTTGATTACGCAATTCGTAACAGAGAAGCAAGGAATATCAAGATAATCTTGATGGCTATTTCAGGGTATACCCTTTGGAAGGAGTTAGCTTACAAAGTCTTTGAGGCAGATAAGGCCGGGATGCTCATCATTGTCTCTGCTGGAAATAATGGCAAGAATATCACGGCAGAAAGAAAATATCCATGCGCCCTTACGACGAAGGTGAAGACAATGTTGTGTGTTGCGGGGACAGAACAATCAGAGATGAAGCTAGGATCCTTCTCTAACTTCGCGGATTATGTCGACATCGCTGCACCTGGTAGAAAAATTGTAACAACTGGGATCACCAAAGGAGCTAGACTTCATCCTTATGAGATAATTGGAGGAACTTCACCGGCGGCCGCAATCATTGCTGGCGTTGCTGCAATGCTCTACAGCGTTTCTCCAGGAATATCAGCTACTGATGTTAAGAAGATTCTCAAAGACACTTCCGCGCAAGGTCTTAAGGACTCCTCCGGAAATAAATCTCTTCCATTCGGCCGAGTTGATGTCGATAAGGCCGTGGCTAAGCTGGTTCCAAGATGATGAGCTCAGATATTCCGAAAATCGTTACGGTTTTTTATTTATTCATGACGGTTCCGATGATCTTTAGTCATTCTGAGGCTACATTGCCTCGGATTCGCTGTCATTAGTACGAGTGTCGATCAATAAGTCTAACCCCCGTCAATCCCGTCGATCCTCCAACCTTTCCCGCGTCGAGCGGTCCTCGTCAGCAAGGCTTAACCTAAAATGGCCTTCTGAAGTTGCGTTGTTAACAGTAAGGTAACTTCAACTTCAATCGCCTTAGAGCCCAGCTTAAGCCAGTAAGGGATATGCCTCTCAACCTCGAATTCAATCCTAGACGAAAACGCTCCAATCATGATTCATCGACCGACACTTCTTCGAGTCCCGTCGAAACAGGGACTTATCCTTAACTTAAAATAAATCGCACAACGCGCAAGGAAGACTGGCCGTTTTACTGAAGTTGAAACATTCGCGTCAGGCGACAGTGACACAAACAGCTGCAGCACTCAAAGTAGTTATCCCGTACCTTATCAGCTTGAGTTTTGCTCGGGTCATATCGGCGCTCCAAGTGCGCTTCCGGGCTGGCGAAGGATGCGGCTCTCCCACCATGTAAGCCTGCCCCTCCCCAGCCTCTTTTCAGTTTCCTTCATGTTCATTTCTCGCATAACGATTCTTATCCGCTACGCACGGGTGTCCCGCCACCTTGCAGTACTTTCTCGGCGTAAGCCGCCACGGGGCATGTCGCTGCACCCCCCTCAACCCAGGCTCCCTCCCGCTCACGAAAGGACCCCTTTCCAACTGCTGGGAAGCAGTTCCGGCCAATTCCAGCCAGAAGCTGGACGCTCCGGATCGCTGGGTGCGAACACGCTCGCGCGCCCAGCCCTCCCCTCCGACGGTTCCATGTCTGCGAGGGCCTGAATCTCCGCAGCCAGGTCCTGTATCCTAAGCACATCATCGTCTGGCAGGTACCTCCCAGTCCTCGTAGTTAGAGGTTTGAAACCTGTTTCCAAGCGTGAAATTCACGCTTGCGAAGGCTTTTTTCGTGCACTAGAGCTTTGTCACTTCCCAACGCGCAAGATAGGACATGGTGCTACACCTGGCGTACGGTGGCAAGAGCCTGCGTGCATCTCTGGTAAATATACACCTTTTGTTTACCTCACCTCGACTACTCCGTCTGGTTGAAGTGTATCCACCCGTCGAGGTACCCGAGGTGAGGAACCTTCGGAGTTCGAAGTTCGGACGTGTGTTTCTTTTCGCACAACCTCTTTGCGCACAACATGTGATGACCGTACTACGGTCATCACATGTTGTGCGCAAAGAGCGCGGTCACCGTACAATGACTCCAAATTCGGACTCCAAATCAGTAAGGGTGCATCTGAGTTGCGCGCATGTACGATTCCTCCACAGTGCGTTGCACTTCTTCACTTCCCTCTATCTGTGTCACCAATGGTAGCGTCGTCTGGCTCGGTGAGCGAAGGATTCAAAAAAGCTGCATCAATGTGAACGACGTAATCCTATGCCCTTCTCTATTGCTTACAACACAATGGGAAGGATACACAATATAATTACTGCATATTCGACGGGTGCGGACTCGGTAAGAACTTCCAAGAATATCCCATTTTGACTTTTCACCTCGCTGCGTGAAACTGCGATACCTCTGCTCACTTCTACGACTTGCAAGCCCCATTTATATCACAAAATTTCGCGCTCCAGGTAACTGTACTGTGTGACACACAGTGTGTGTCAGTATACTTTACATCAGCACAAACTAACCTGCTTAGCGCGTAATCACAATACTCGTAGTTACGCTGATAGTTGTTGATATTGATGGCACAGGCGTGAGGGATCCGTTGCTCAAGCTAACTATAAGTAGCATTCATGCAACATACAGTAGCACTCGACAAACTATGGCGGTTTTCCTCATTGTGAGAATACCGCGCGGTAGGTTCCAGTGTCTCGTATTTGCGCCGGAAAGCTCCGCTAAAGGCGATGATCATCACGGAACAAAATGCTCCACGAAGGAAAGGTGTTTCATCGCACCGTTCACTCAGGTTCCACTTCCTTATAGTTTGTAACTCACAAACACTTGTTATAGTTTCGGCATGTGGTATCGCTACTCCTACCTCCCCTCCCTCATCTGCTCGGTAACTTCTATTATGAACAACGAAGCTGGGATCGGCAAACCGAGTGGTCCTCCTGTGAATGACCCCATTTATTCGAAGCAAGCCTCCTACTTAGAAGCTATCAATGTTCCCGCAGCATGGAGACGCCTGACTTCGACGAGGGTGAAGAGAAAGAAGGTTACCGTAGCTCTTATCGATAGCGGAGTTAAGCCTGACCATCCGGACCTAGTCGGTAACCTCGTCACTGGTTATAATGTCATAAGACACAACACTAACACTAGTGACCCGAATGGACATGGTACAAACATGGCTGGTGTCTTTGGTGCTACTATTAATAACTCTGTCGGTATAGCTGGTGTCATGGACCTCGTTAATATTTTGCCCATTTCTGTCGAGAACTACTTTATCGGCGACCACTCGGATTCCTTCGATTATGCCATTCGCAACAAGAAAACCAGAGATATTAGTATAATTCTTATGGCAATATCGGGTGGCATCTTCAGAGAAGGGGTTGCTAATAAGATCAAAGAAGCTGTAAAGGCAGGAATGCTCGTTATCGTCACTGCTGGAAATAAGGGCAAGAATATCACCACCGACAAAGCATATCCCTGCGCCCTTACTGCACAGTTGCCGGGTATGTTATGTGTTGCTGGGACTGAAAATACGGAGATGAAGCTAGCGCCATTCTCAGACTATGCAAACTACGTGGATATCGCTGCTCCTGGTGCTGATATTGCAACCACGGGTATTGCCACCGGAACCAATCGTTTTGCTTATGAGATAGTCGGAGGAACCTCACCGGCGTCCGCTATCATTGCTGGAGTGGCTGCTATGCTTTACAGTCTCGCCCCCAATCTTACCCCTGCTGATGTTAAAAAGATAATCAAAGATACCTCTACGAAGGGTCTCAAGGATAGCACGGGAAAGACTACTTTTCCGTTCGGACGAGTTGACGCCGACAAGGCCGTCGCGAAGCTCATCCCAAGATAGTTGTGTGTGGGTTATTGAAAAGGAGCCACGGCACATACTGCTCTGAAGATCTCTAATCAGGCTTTAGTAAAATTTGTAGTTGGTAATTTTTGATCCGTTGATGCCATGTAACGGAGCTCTTATCGGTCCTTTACTATGAACTCGAGTATTAACAGCAGTATGTGCAACTGAATAGCTGAACCTTGTCTCGATCACTCTCGTCTAGCATGGATGTTTTGTTAGTATTGGGGAGACTATTCTGTTGAGGCATGAGCACCAATTGTGCCAGAAAGGTTCAAGCGTTCAGCCGGTTTTACCTTATGCCCTGCTCGCGCATCCGGGCTAGTCATTTTCTTGTGGGATCATCCTTCACTTGTAGCTTTCCTTCGTATATATTGAAGCCTTATCGACATACCGCCCATTACAAATCACGACTGCAGCCTGCCCACCGTCCCGATCGAAGCTGGTAGTATAGGCGGCAAGAGTGAGCCAGAAGTTGGTAAGGGCCCGAGTCGGACCGTCCGACCGTGCCCAGATCTGGGCACGGTCGGCTCGCCCAAAATTTTGCGCGTTTTTTACTACGTGCCTGCGCGCTAAAAGTTGTATCAATGAACGAATACAGTGCCGAAACCCGAACACACGTACACCGGCAGCTCACGAAAAAGCACCAGCACTAAAACATTGATGAAAAACGACGAAATATGCCAGAAAACGGAATATCCTGACTATATTCAGCCATCTAGCTTGCACCAATCTGGGATTGATGAAACCAATCACCACCTGCGGCCGCCCCCTTTCCATGATCAGGCTAGTGGATACTCGCTCTGCGAAAGACCGAAAGAGGAGTGAAATATCAATCAGACCTCCAATAACCAGTTATACTCTCCAATGTCCCAGTTCCCTCTAGCCATCCCACCAGAGGTGTCTGCATCTTGTGACGCGCATCACGTCGCAAAGCTATATTGTGTTTGCCGTTTTGGTTACGGTCGGATTCCTCCTACAGCGGGGAAGGCGAGAACCAGTCCGCCAGGCAAAACTACCTGCGAGCGAGCTCTCGAGTTCTATGACATCGACTTCATAAGCGAGCTGGCTAATTTACGGGTCCCGAAAGTTCTGTGCCCGTCCTGCCAGGTTCGTCTTAGTGGTTTAGCACCCTCTGGATGTGAACGAATGGAGAGAGCAGAAGCGGTTTTTTGTCCAAGCTCCAGTGAATACCTCCGATCCACTACGTACTAGATCGAAGGATATATGCTCGGCCGATGATGATCGCTGCCGGGTGTGTACTATTGCTTGTAGCCGGAAGTCCATTGCCGTTGAGCGGTCCAAGTCTTCCAAGCCCTCAGTTGGTAGACCGCTGGAACAGTCCCCGCAGAAAGACATTTGCAACAAGTGCGGTCAGCCAAGAGATGATCACGACGACGCTTTTTGCAAGCTCGTAATGAAGGGATTGAAGTCTATGAAGGCCGGCGAAGCATTCGCCGAACGGTTGGAAGCCAGAGGGTTCCACGATCGCTACGTTCGACGTAAGCTAACAGAGGAGTTTGCCAATGAATCTCAGCCTTCCACTGGATCCGCAGCTACTGTGGTATCAACCGGGGTTCGCCTAGACAACCATCACTACTTGGGTTTGTCTCCTGTCTCGTACAGGGCTCCCAAAAAGCCTAAGGTTGTGTTTAGTCAAGAATCAGCACGATATTTACTCAGGCTTGGTCGTCTAGGGCTCGGAGCTCTGTCAGATCCTCAGGCGAGAGGGCATATCATTCCCGGACGGTGGACTGAGGCAGGCTGTTGACGAGAAGTGGGATGTCTTTGGTCCGCTGTTTGCTTGCGAGACCCTCGACTTACAAGAGGCGGCCCAGGTAGACCCCGTACCCACCTTATTTGGATGATGCGTGGATGTTGAAGGCCTGCTGAATGTGGTGACAGCGGGGGAGGCCAACCGCATAACGCGTCTGAAGTTCCAGCTTGATGGCGGGCAGCAGTTCCTCAAGTTGTCTGTGAACATCGCCACAGTTGAAGAAGGCTCCGTGTATGTTCCGAGTCCTAACTCGGTACTCGAGAATTTCCTTATTGGTATGGGACAAGCTCCTGTGACCTCCAATAACCTCAAAGAGTTGTTTCGGTATCGGTCAATATCTACACTCTTTGACATGGATATTCCAAAGCAGGTTGCCTGTGACCTGAAGGTAGCTGCTATGATGGTTGGCATTAAGATGGCATCTTCCAAGTACCCTTGCCCTTTCTGTTTGTTCACTAAGGGTGCAGTCTGCACTGGAATCCCGCCGAAGCCTAGACGTTGGGAAGATCATAAACTGGATTTACAGCTTTCTCGTCACAGCGTCATTTCGAGCCTGTAATCCGCTGGACGGATTCGCCGATGGAAGTATTTTGCATCTCTCCATTGCACTTGCTCCTAGGGATTACCAACAAGTTGTACGAGGAGGCTAGGCCAGTTTCTGGCACTGAAGAAGGTCCACGCTCTCTTTCGGCACGACATTCTCGGGCCCTTGTGAAGTACAATATCCGACGATCCGGTTACTTTGAAGGAACCCTTGAAGGTGATTCATGCTCTCGACTGCTGGACAGTGTTTACGAGAGCAA
>JAAPAO010000675.1:0-17993 GCA_013115145.1 Perkinsus chesapeaki
TATAATTAATTCTACTGATGCTATTACATTTTCTAATATTGGATATATACTTTCCGGTATTATATTATTATTACCATCATCATATACAACCATATCATTATTATTAACCACCATAATACTACCATTGTCATTAACCTCTTCATCATTATCACCACTATAATTAGGTTCAATTCTTCTCGTTGTTAATGTAGTAATATTATTCTCACTTGTTGTTGTTCTGTTATTTAAATCTACAAATTACATTACAATAATTAGTAATATTATTATTACATTGATTATTATTTATCATTGATGGTGGCGGTGGTAGTAAGGCTCCTCCCCTTAATGCTGCTGCTGCTTCTGATGATGATGATGATGATATAATACTATTATATCGTGCTGTTCCTATTATAATTAATTATACCAATATTTATATTATTATTACTACCTTCACCAGCTCCTTCTACGCCCTGAATATGTAATAAATCAAGTAATATATTATTATTATTGTATGATGATAATGGCGTATTAATCATTATTATAATAATAGCAACTGCTATTAACAAATTATTGATAAAAACACAATATTATTATGAATACTATTATTATTATAATCATCATCGTTTATATGATGATGATGATGATAGTACGTATTAGTAATGTGATGATATATATTATTACAGTATACTATTAATAACAACGCTGCAATACTAATAATATCTATAACATTATTAAGCAGCAGTAGTAGTATTATTCAATAATACATAGTCAATGAGCGGGGACGCCAATCGCCAATTGTATCATACAACATTAATAATAATAACAACAGCAGCCATCTTATTATCTTCATTATGAAGAAAACAACAATATGAGCAATAACTATTTCATTCACCACCATTCTGCATGGTAATAATAATAAGACCATTCGTGTCCCAGTTGCTATTGTCGTATATTATGTAGTAATTATTAGTTTTGATATTTTAATAATAATGGATATATATTACGGAAAGCATCACTAATATCTTGTCTATTTTTAGCACCAGTAAATACTATTTTACCAGATACAAATATTAATAATGCAACTTTAGGTTCAAATAATCTAAATACTAAACCTGGATATAATTCAGGTTCATAACTACAATACGATCTATGTTCATAAGCTAGACCTTCTAATCGTATTGGAAATCTAACATCTGCTGATGCTACCATGTTTTCAATCTTAAATTTACAGAATTTAGTATTTGGATAACCACTTTTTATAACTATTTTAGCTACTTTTTTAGCCGCACTTTTAGCTGCATCTTCACTATTACTACCAGTTACCATAACTTTACCAGTACCATATAACATTGCAGTTGCTTTAGGTTCTCTAAATCTTATAACAACAGCATTTACTTTACGTGGATTATATTCAGCATTACGTGCTTTAAATGCCACCTTTTTTAAATCAATAATACTATTACTACCACTTCCATCATCCATATTTATAATTAATTCTACTGATGCTATTACATTTTCTAATATTGGATATATACTTTCCGGTATTATATTATTATTATCATCATCATATACAACCATATCATTATTATTAACCACCATAATACTACCATTGCCATTAACCTTTTCAACATTATCACCACTATTATCATCTTTCCGTTTATTAACTAATGCTTCTTCTTCTTCTTCCTCTTCTTCTTGTTGTTGCTGTGTAGTGTATTGTGTTGTAGTTGTTGGTATACAATCCTTATTCAACAAGGAATCTATATCAAAATCATTTAGCATTATAATAATAATAACTAATAATAAATAATAATATAACAACCCAAAACATGATATATCCCTAGTATATTATCATTATATGCAAACCTTTCTAGTATAATAATAAGTAATCTAACATCTACTCATGCTATTAGATTCTCTATCTTAAAATTAATATTAAATTTAATATTATTATTATGTCTAACTTTTTGACTTATAAATTTATAAACCTTTTTAGTCATATCTATTGTATATGTACCATTAATAATAAGTTAACCGTTACGATATAAATGTCGTTTTTGGATTACTATTATTATATATCACCATTATTAATATCAGGCGATAATGGATGAGTAATACTTGATGTATTCGGTGTTAAAATATCATCCCAAATATTGTCAGACATAATGGAGATATACAAACACCAATCCCAACAACAACAACCACTACCCGTCTCCGCCGCCGCCGCCGTATGATGATATCGATTATAATGGCGAGCGCCAATTAGGCTAAAGGGGGGGGTGGGGGTTGGTTAGCTGGTTGTTATTACTATTGTTATTATGTCTGGAGTTATTGGTATAGATTTGGGTACTGCTGATGCTATTGTTGCATCTGTTGGTAGAGGTGTTGTTGATATAGTACGTAATGAAGTATCTGAAAGGAAGACACCATGTGTTGTTGGTTTTACATCTAAAAACAGATTAATAGGTAATAATAATAGGTTGTTATTATGACTATTATGAATAGGTGAATCTGCTATGACATCAATTAAATCTAATTATAAGAATACATGTCGTAATCCTAAACAACTATTGGGTAGATCAATTGATGATCCTGAATTAGAAAAAGAGAAATTCTTTCAAATATGTGATAATGCAATTGCTAATGATGGTACTGCTGGTTATAAAGTATCCTATCTTGGTCAAAATAGAGTATTATCAGCAACTGTAGTTACATCAATGTTATTATCTAAACTTAAAGAGACTGCAGATATATTCACATCATCTAATAGTAAGGATGTTGTTATTGCGGTGCCATCATATTTTAAAGATTGTCATAGACAAGCAGTATTAGATGCATCACGTATAGCTGGTCTTAATTGTCTAAGAGTAATGAATGATTCAACAGCAACAGCATTAGCTTATGGTATATATCGTAGTAATGAATTTAATGATACTAAACCAACTATAGTAGCATTTACATCTGTTGGTGCATCACATTTTGGTACTTGTATTGTTAAATTTACTAAGAGTCACCTAACTATTATTGGTGAAGCTATTGATACTACTGTTGGTGGTAGATATATTGATAAAGCATTAATGGAATATTATGCTAATGAATTTAGTAAGAAGACTGGTGGCTTAAATCCATTAGATAATGCTAAATCAAGATTTAAGTTGGAAGAAGCTGTTAATAAAGTTAAAAAGATATTATCTGCTAATAATGAAGCAGTATTGGGTATTGAATGTTTATTAGAAGATGAGGACTTAAATGCTATAGTAACACGTGATAAATTAGAAGAACTATGTA
Organism: Perkinsus chesapeaki; assembly: GCA_013115145.1. NCBI lineage: Eukaryota > Perkinsozoa > Perkinsida > Perkinsidae > Perkinsus > Perkinsus chesapeaki. The sequence goes on from JAAPAO010000675.1 coordinate 3,268, forward strand.
AACCTATGATTGATAAAATGGTTAATGTTATGAATAAAGCATTAAGTGAAGCAAATGTAAGTAAAGATGAATTAGACTCAGTTGAAATAGTTGGTGGTGTATCTAGAGTACCATTTATCCAGCATACTATTATTAATACATTTGGTATTAATGATCTATCAAGAACATTAAACGCTGATGAATGTGTTGCTAGAGGTTGTGCATTGCAGGCTGCTATGTTATCACCGTTATTTAAAGTTCGAGATTTTGCCGTAACTGACTTTATACAAGATGGTATACAAGTTGAATGGAAAGCAGCAGCATCATCAGCATCAGTAGTTACTGATAATAATAATGATAATACTACTAGTGAAGAAATGGGTGGTGGTGATGATGTTAAAAAGACTGAGGTATTTCAACCAAGGTCAACACTTAATATGGTTAAAATGTTAACTTTCTACCGTAAAGATCCATTTGAATTATCAGCACACTATTCAACAACATCATCATCGTCATCATCATTGGGTAAATATATAATAGAAGTACCTCATAGTGATGTATCTAAAAAGATTAAAGTTAGAGCTAAACTAAGTTTACATGGTATATTTAGCATTGAGAATGCAGTATTATTAGAGGAAGAAGAATATACTGTTATAGAAAAGGAAAGAAGACCTAAACAACATAAGAAAGAAGAGAATGAGGAGGAGGATGTTAATATGCCAGATGCTTCACCTAAGATAGATGATAATAATAATCAAGATGTTAATATGAAGCAAGATGAAGGAACAGCAGAGAAGCAGCAGCAGCAGCAGGAGCAGGAGGAGGAAGTAATGGCGGAGAGGGTGATAATATTAATAATTTATAATTAGGATAATAATAAAAAGAGAGATGATGAATATGAGGAAGTAGAAGTAACGAAGACCAAGACAAGAACTAAGAAGACTGATATACCTATTAAACGTAATAATAATTATTACTTCAAGCAACAGCAACAACAACAACATTGTTATTGTTGTTACAAATGACAGGTTATGGTGTACCTGGGATGACAGATGAACAACTTGATATTGCTGAAAATGATGAGACTAAAATGAAAAGTATAGATAAAGAAGTATCTGAAACTGATGAGAAAAGGAATGAATTGGAAAGTTATGTATTTGAAAGCAGGTAATAATAATAATAGTTTATATGTGTTATATAGTTGTTGTTATTATTAGGGATAAGATAAGCTCACCGTCATCTAAATGGTATGATTATTTAAGTGAATCTCAAAGAGATGAATTATCTAATATACTTATGAAAACTGAGGATTGGATATATGATAATTATGATGCTAGTAAAGCTGAATATATGGATAAATTAATTGATATACGTAAATTGGGTGATGAAGCTGATAGAAGATTGATAGAGGCATCATTAAGACCGGAAGCTGAAGCAACAGCTCAAGATACAATACAAAAATATAGATCATTAATCCAATCACCTGATAAGAGTTATATATCTAATGATAGTAAAGAATATATTATTAATGAATGTAATAAGCTGGAATCATGGTTATCCCAACATAAAGCATTACAAGCCCGTCAAGCATTATATATTAATCCAGTTTATACTGTTAATGAGCTTAATTCTAAAACACAATCGCTTATTAAAGTGGCTGATGGTATATTATCTCAACCTCCCCCAACTACTTCAACAACTCCAACTCCTACTACTAATAACAATGGCTCATGTAATCCAACAATAGATGAGGTTGATGATTCTAGTAGTGCATCAGATGATAAGGATAATAATAATGATATGGATGTTGATTAATTATTATCTTGTTACTACTATTATTGTTTCTATTAACCTAAGTATATAGATGATTATTATTAATCATTATGATGTAATAATAAATACACACCACCTACACCGTTGCCGTATTACTGTTAATAATAACAAATACCTATAATAGAAATATTATTGTGTTAAAAGTATATATATTATTATTCAGTATTAATACTATTATTATAATGATGGTATCTAATAATAAATTACTCGATATATCATTATTTAATACACCATTAGAAGCATATAATTATTATTTTAATATTTATATAAAAGCTTCACATCGTGAATTAATAACTATTGATAATAGAAATGATGATAAAACGTGTGGAGGAATGGAATGGAAAGATATTTATAATACATTTATTATGTTACAGGATAAATTGAATCAAGAAGGATATGCATCATTTATATCTAATGATTATGATGATATTGATGAAACTCACACTTGTTGTATTCCTACTTTAGCAATAAAATATATTATTGGGGATTGTATAGAACATTATATTGATGGGGATATTAATATTAGAAGTATTAATAATTTAAGTAAAGTTAATAATTATTATAAAGAATATATATCTATTATTAAAAGATTGAAAATAATAAACGATAATGATAAATATTTATTAAATACTGGTGATGATCGAGATGCTAAAATAGATAGAAGAAGAAAAGAAAAACAATTGAAAGAAAAGTATTTAAATAAAGATTATTATATTAATAGAAATGATGAAGAAGGATTGAGGGATAGTTATGTATCCCTTTTATTATATTTTACATTATTAGCTGTTGACCAAGTTAGAATTATTAATTTTGAGATTGAATGTTTAAAAGAGAGAGATAAAGTATCTAAAGTTGATAATAATATTAAAGATAATAATAGTAAAGATAATGAAGTAGATAAGAAACAACATGAACCGTGGGTTATACGATTCGATAATAATAATAATAATAATCAAATGATGAATAGGATGAATATTAAAGAACAAGTGTTTAGGTAATAATAATAATAATATATATTATAATCAACAATTAGGCCTGATATATCTATGCCAACTATGACACTCGATGAATGGGCTAAAATAGAAATGCAGCAGCAAGACAGAAGAATGATTAAATCTAATAACAATATACCAAATGAAGGGTATATAGGTGATAATAGTGACGAGGGGGAGGAGGAGGAGGATTACGAGGATGAAGGAGCTGAAACAAAGGCACGTAATTGGGATGATTGGAAAGATGACCATCCAAAAGGCTTAGGAAATAAAATGACTAATATAGGTTAATATTAACCATTCTGTATATTAATCAAATATTGTGTTATAATAGTACATTAAATAATATTAACAACAAGACAACAATTCAATAATAATATGTAAAACTATTATTAATAACATTAAACATATGAAACTATTATTGTATTGGTGTTGTTGTATGGACTCAAGTCCTATGTAAAAACTAACTCGTTCGTAACTTGTTATTATTAGATGTTTTCTTAACATTATCTTCATTCTCATAAACAATAACTCTATTTTTATGAAATTTATATGCTTCTTCACTTCCTCTAGTAGCATCACCTTTAGTATATGAATGTTTACCAGAACCAGCTAAATTACCATTATTAACAATAAGATATTCATTACGTATTGGTTTATTATTAAAATAAGATTCTAATATTTCAGCAGTACCGGCAGCATAACGTGTTTGAGCTGATAATGTAGTACCACTTACATGTGGTGTCATAGCATGGTGTGGCATATGTCTCCATGGATGATTATCAGGGGCAGGTTGTGGAAACCATACATCACCAGCATAACCACCAAGATGACCATTCTCTAATGCATCTCTAATAGCATCTCTATCACATATTTTACCTCTAGCAGTATTAACTATATATGATCCTCTTTTCATTTTATTAATAAGCTCTTTATTAAATAAATGTTCAGTTTGTGGATGTAATGGACAATTAATAGTAACAACATCACATACTTTAACCATATCTTCAATATTTTTATGATAAGTTAAACCAAGTTCTTTTTCAATATCATCTGATAAACGATAATTATCAGTATAATGTAAATGTACGTCAAAGGGTTTTAAACGTCTTAATACAGCAATACCAATTCTACCAGCAGCAACTGTACCAATATGCATACCTTCAATATCATATGATCTAGATACACAATCAGCAATATTCCAACCACCTTCAATAACTGTTTTATAACAAGGTATATAATTACGTACTAGACTTAATATAAGCATAATCACATGTTCACTAACTGATATAGAGTTTGAATATGTAACTTCAGCAACAGTAACATTATTATTACAAGCAGCTTCTAAATCAATATGGTCTGATCCTATACCAGCAGTAATACATAGTTTTAACTTATGTGCCATATTGAAACGTTCTTTAGTCATATAAGCTGGCCAAAATGGTTGGCTAATAACAACAACTGCATCTTTTAAATGTTTTTCAAATTCACAATTATCACCATCTTTATCAGAAGTTACTACAAGTTCATAACCATATTTTTCAACTAATTTCCTAATACCAAGTTCACCAGATACAGAACCAAGTAATATACCAGGTTTAAAATATGTATCTTTATTTGTTATAATAGGTGCTTTTTGACCATCTGGATATACTTCAATATTAGGTATATCATCTCTTGGATACATATGAGGATAACCATTAATAGGATCATCATATAATACACATAATACTTTACCACTACTCATCAGATATAGACTCTATATTAGTTCAGGGGGAGTAGGAGGTCGGCCTGGAGGTTCCTGTATATGCGTGCAACTTTGATTATTACGCCATTGTAATCGATGTAATTATCGCTACGACATTTATTAATTCAGATTCGCCCTATTGTGCTCATTTGTAATTCCTTAACCCCACAGGTTCCAGTACCTTGATTATGATGAATAATAATAACATAAGACTAATATTATTATGCATATCAATGATAACAATAAGGTAATATTATTATCGTATATTAATAATAATATTAATATTAGTTTATTTGGCTGTGGATGTTATTCATATGGTGGTTTAAATGTTAGAAGACCAGAAGGATCTCATAAGATATTAGAAGCTGAAGCCGCACCTAGAGTAATAATAATATATACATTAATTATTATTTATTAATTAGGTTAATGAAGATCGTTGTTATGCTGATATATTTAATATGCATGTTGTATTTAATAGAGTAAAAGGTGATGATATTTATTATGAAGGTGTTGAAATTAAATGTGATAATCATGCGGTACCATTTATTGATATTGAAGGTTATTCAATAATGAGAGATAATATATTACGTAATAATTATTTATATATATTTTATTAATTATCATCATCAGGTGTTAATGCTGATAATTGTAATGATGTTTATAATGCTTATCATCGTGGTGATAAATTAGCATCTATACCAACTTCACAATTATATTATGAATTACAAGTATTATTTAAGAATATGGAGACTATATGTACAACAAGTAAAGCAACAACCTTATCTTCCTCCTCCTCTTCCAATATATTACCACCAATTGATGGCTCATTATGTAATATACAATTACCTTATATGAATGATAAAGGTTATGTTACATTAAAATACTCACAATATAATAATGGTTATATGTTTCATAACGGTTATTGTCTTGATAAGCCTATCGATGGTGATAAATTTATTATGTATTCCCGTATTAGTAAAAAAGGGCGTAATAATAATGCTGATATACCATTTATATATATGGGTATGGTTATGTCATGTAATGTTATTACTAATGTCATTAATGCTCCTATTATATTAGGATATAATAACGATAATACTTTACCAACATTAAATAGTAGAGAGATGGCCGGTTTATGTAATAAATTAACAACAATTTAATAATTATTTATAAACATGTTTGATAATCATGTTATGTTGATAATGTTGTTATGTTGTTATATATTATGTATTGTATTAATAAATCTTAATTAATACTATAACAAAACTAATTATTAACTTATTATTATTACTTGCACCGTTTAACAAAACGATCCTGTGGGATTGTCGGCCCTATTATCTTTCTTTTATTGTCTTTTATTATTATCGTTGATGATGATGCATGAGGTGATGCATAATCTTTAGTATCTTATGTACAATAATACTTATTATTAATATTAATATTACCTTTTAATTTATCAGATAATTTAATAAGTTGTCTTGTAAATGATTCATTAGGCATTGATTCACTTCTGATATTTTGTATTACTTCTAATGCTTTATTATAAGTATATTTATAATATCTAATAATAATACATATATGTAGGACATTATCTAATAATGATATTACTTAATTAAATAGCTTATAACAATACTTACTGATCTTGATTGTCCCCAATTACAGTGTATTAATAACTAATAATAATAATTATTACTAATAATATTATTATATATTAATACATTTCCATCTTGCCTTATATTACATTTCTCAATAAAATCCCAAGCTGTATTATACCTATAATAATACTATTATCATATCATCATCATAATCTTTAAAACCACTACCACCACTACCATCCCGTACCGTATATTACCATATATTAAGACTTTCAGTACCATTATCTTGCATAGGTAATCTACAATATTCTATATTATTATCTTTATAATAATAATTCGATATTCCACCTTCTCTTTTAGTTGGCGTACAGTTTAGTATCTACTACTACTATCATCAATACTACTATCATCAATATTATATCAATAATATTATATAATAATACATATTTAATATTATGTTTTTTAATATTTCTTATATCCTTTGCCATATATTTATCACCAAAATACAACCACGGCATATTAATCTACTAATAATTGTAACAATCGAATAACAACAACAACAACAATTAATAATTTATTATTACATTTTTTAATGAGGATGAATTAAATGAAGTTCTTTTCGTAGTTGTTGTTGTTGTTGTTGTTGTTGATGATGATGATGATGATGATGATGATGCACTATCATTATTATTAGGCACCGTAGTAATATTTTTATTATTTAACATTATGATAACAATAATAATAGTAACAACTGATAATTATTATTATACGACTAATAATATTAACACTAAATATTATTATTACTATTATTAATGTTACATATTATTATTATTATTAGTTAATAACCAATACTCAACCTTAATCTTATACTCATTTCTTTATCTTTCTTCTATCTCTTTAACTTTCTTCATAACTGCTTTTAATTGCGCAGTTTCCCCCATTTTACATTTCTTCTTACCCCTATCATCTCCTTCATTATTATTGGATCTATTAATATAGATGGTGATAATAATAGTAGTATAATAATATGAATTATATTATTTACCTTCTTTTATTATTATTTAATATATCTTTACTAATACCAACATCATGACCAAATCCTTTTAATTCACCATAATTAACATAACATTCATCATAATCTCCACCACTCATAAAATCTAATAATAGATAATAATAATAATAATAAACTAAACCATATTCAATATCAACAGTTAATAGTTAATAAATCATCGTCATCATCTATTCCATCACCACCATTCTCACCTCCTCTTCCTCCTCCTCCTCCTTGTTGTTGTTGGCTTATTATTCGTTTCGCTACTAAATGTTTATGAACTGCTTCTGTTAATTTATTAACTAACATATTATTAATTATAAAATATTATTATAACAATATTATTACTACCTTCGTTATTATCCATTATTTCACTGCTATTGCTATGCCCTATCATCGTTTTATCAAAGTAGGAATTATTATTATTATTATTATTAGCTCCACTATTATCTTCTATATTATTCTTATCCCAAATCTACTTCCATATTTTATACATATATTCATACTATCCATTATTACTTTATCATCATTATTATTATCCTCATTATTATTATCTTCAAATATATTTACATTATTATCTACTACTACTACAGTATCATCATCCTTTCTATTATCTTTTGATTGACTTATAATCGATACTCTATTTTTATAATAATCATCCTTATCATTATCATCATCTTCTTTACCATCATAATCACCACCTTTTCTTTTGTATATCGTATTATTATTTTTATTACGCCTTAATGTACTACTAGTGGCTTGTGTTAATATATCTTCATTATATCTGATCATGATGATATAATAATAGTAATAATAATAATAAATATTAATAATGTCATCATTATCATATATATCACACCTGGATACATATAATTTATTATCATCCTCTTCTCTATTATTATTATATTTTGTAACTGATTCATAAATCTCAATAGGTATTATATCTTCATTATCGTTTGGATCTATATTCATTTTATAATAACATGTACCATTAATAAACCTATTAATAACATAATAATATCAGCAACAAAAACATGAGCAGTAATTACTTTTTTGATGATCCTTTTATTTTAGCATTGATACTCATTTCACCTATCATTTTAGTCTGTTTTTGAATAATATATTTAATACCATATCTATTCGGATGTAATTGTCCAAATAATACTCTAAAAGAACAATAGACAATAATTATAATACTAATGTTAAATATTATAATATTATCACTTCTCAATACCTCTACCCATAATTGTCCTTATACCACCACCACCATTATTAATAATACCCCTTCCATCAACTACTTTATCAACTCTCATCGGCATCTGCTGCTGTTCTTCTTCTTCTTGTTTATTATTTATTAATTGTTGTTTTATTCTATTTGCTAATTGTATATCTAATCCTTTAACTAAATGTGTTGTACTCTCATCACCACCAAGATACATTGATTCGTTAACAGTTAACTTTTTATACTTTTCCCAATCAGCTTCAGCAGCATTAACTTCATTAGATATACCTAGTAATAATACTATAATAATAATTATATAATAATTGAACTATAATAATAATAATTATATAATAATAGTATAATAATAATTATATAATAATAGTATAATAATAATTATATAATAATAGTAACAAACACTGACCTCGAATAGATTGGGAAGAATATCAAACCAGAAATCAAATGGGTAGGAATCTGGCTGAATCCCAGAGGAACTTGGAGACAACAGGTGGAGCATGCACTTGGAAAAGGTAAACGGGTTACCCTATGTCTTCTTAGAAGTATCATAGGACGAGACAGAAACATTGACCCAAAGCTTGCTATACTCGGGTGGAAAACACACGTATTACCCACTATACTCTATGGCTGTGAAATATGGGGCCAAGTGGCCAAATACAAATGGTACATTAACAAATGTACCCAACTAGAAGCCACCTTCGGGCGGCTTCTCTTTGGTATGGTAAAAACTGCTCCGACCGCCCTAGCCGCAAAACTGCTAGCAACCCTGGTAGAACCAATCTGGGTACACACCAGGCTTCGATATGTCCGAGCCAAGCTACACAAAATTCGACCTGAACCACACCAGGCAACACCCAGTCTGCTAACCACCCTCAAGAACTGGGGAGTCACGAGCATCACAGATAGGGAGGTATACAACCTACCCAACACTGTACACGTAAACCCGGAAAATCTAGAAAGAATTCATACAGTGATAGAGAAAGGAGATCCACCCACCATAGAAGTACGGGGAAACACAAACTTGTATTTCTTGTCGGATGGATCAGTCATAGATAAAGGGAACGTGTCCTCTGCCAAGACTGGAGCAGGCACGATCCTCTATGCTCCAGAGGAACCACTAGGTTTTGAGGGACGTGCATATTACACAGGAGAATAAACCAACATAGCTCAATGTGAGCTAGTTGGATGAGTTGAACGATCGCTGGTCTGGGCCAACGAAATCGCTGAGACACGGGTGGATCTCAAAAACCTATATATCTGCCTAGACTCGCAGGCCGCACTCCGAGCAATACAGAGTGCCCTACACAATTCTGATTGCACTGAACTTACCCTGGATATTGTGAAGCAGACACACAAATGGCTGGAGGCCCGCGACAGGAGGGTACACTACTGGTGGGTGCGTGGACACTGTGGACACATTTACAATGAGCTCAGTGATATATTCGCTGGCCGAGCGGCTAGAGGGGTGGCTCACCCCATCCCACGACAGGTTAGGAAACCCCTATCCTTCACGAAACTTCAGATAACTTGCATGGCGCACCACGAGATGGAGGAGACCTGGCGGAAACAGAGTAACAGCCTTCTCGCAGTCTCCTCCAGAATAGGCCTAGGCCTCGTTGGGCGTACTACCCAATTGGGAAAGAAGCTGGCAGTGAAGACGCTCGGATGGAAAGCCGAAGATCGGCGACGAATCTTCGAGCTCCTCACATTCCACAGCAATACAAAAGGATATAAACAACACTTCACCAATGAAACATTGGACACGCGCTGTAGGTACTGTAAAGACTACAGAGAAGACATGGCTCATTTCTTCTGGTGTCCGTCGGTGAAACTTACGAAACTCAGAGAAGAAATATGGATAGACAAAAAGTTTACTCGTCCCCTATCTGGAGAGCGCATTGCCATCGGAATGGCGCTCATCCGTGACTCCATTGTTGGAGAAGGTAGAGGACTCTACAGAGTGCGACGATTCCTCAGGATAGTTGCCCCAGTATGGGGAGAACCAAGAATGGAAAAGAGTGGTGTGGACCCACTGCTGCATCCTGGACCGCAGTAAAGGTAAAGTTGAAACTATCACGGTTGGTATAAACAGTAAGCGGATGTGAGATCTATATCCGAATGGCATCGTGTACACTGCTGCCGGAGGCCACATACCCATACTGCCTAGCAGGAGATGCTGTGTCTCCAGATAAATAATATAAAAATATAATAATAGTATTTCAACCATATGCGTATTACCTTTTTTCCGTTCTAATACTCTATCTCTATAACCAAGACTTGCAATGTTAATAACATCACCACCCAGCTCATCATCTTTATCATCTACTACTGCAGTATTATTGTTATTATTGGCTTTATTTATTGCTCTTTGCCTTAATCTATATCTGAATAATAATATAATAATAATAATTGCATTCAGTAATAATAATCACTTTTCTTTTTTCTTAGCTTGTATTAATCTTTTCTTATTTTTAGCATCCTCTTCAGCTTTATTATCTTCCAATAATTTATTACGAAATGCATCATTACTTGATATCATAATAATAATAACTACACCTTTTCAATATCTAGTTCGTCCTTGGGAACATCAATTTCGTGTTTCAGACAATCAATTTCATCGTAGACTACGTGGTTAGAGAGTTTACTTTAAAAGAGTTAAACTTCCAACAACTCAACATTGCCTGTGTTGAAAAGTTAAGTATGTCACGTGATGCATGTGAATTGCATGAGCTCAAGCACCGACAGGCATGTCCTCATGGCCAATTGCTCTACCGAGTAAGCTTTTAAAGTAAACTCTCTAACCACGTAGTCTACGATGAAATTGATTGTCTGAAACACGAAATTGACTTCCCTAAGTGGGCGAAATTGAAGTCACTTCCTGGGTGGAGACGAAATTGAAATTTCTAAGACGAAATTGAACTTCCCAAGCTCGAAAAAGATCTTACGGTTTCGGATTCGGACCTTCAACTTCGCCCGCCGCGGCGAAATTGATGTTCCCAAGGACGAACTAGATATTGAAAAGGTGTATACCATTGATGACAGATTGCCACTACACTCGAGTCTCGATTAGTAGACTAAGGTTATACTGTTCATAAATACCCTTGAATATATATCCCAGAAACGAGCACTAAACGTCTAATACTCACTTGGTATTCGGCTCGTTCATTAACTGACTTAACTGACGAAAGCGGTTTTCAAAACCGGTTTTGAAATGAGTTCTGGAACTGGTTCTAGGACCCGTTTGATGGACGCAATTTTCACGAAACCAGTTCTAGAACAGGTCAAAACCAGTTTAATGAACGAGCCGACAGAGCCCGAAATTAAGCTGGAGAATAATCCCACCAGGGAATAGAACCTCCAACCTATCGGTTCAAAGCTAGATCTTATACCATTATACCATATCAACACAACAAACTTTGACATACTCATATGTCATGCTGTGAGTTGGAGATATATTGTATGTACGGTGGACTTTTTATAGCAGAGCCTAATATTGTAGCTTGACAAGAAAATCGGTGTTCTCGCTTTTGCCTACTTGTCGTCGTTGTCTTCGGTGTCTTCGTAGTAGTAGTTGTTGTATTTTCCTCTGTTATTACATTTATTAATATGAGCAACAAAGGTGGTGGTCCAACTAGTCCACCTCAACAGGCGGCGAGTGGAGCCGGAGGTAGTAAAGGAAGTAAGGTAATAACATCATCATCAACAACAACAACAACATTAGGCAAACACAATAGAGGTACTACTACCAGTAGTAACTATTATATATTATTACATAGATCCAACTATTGGTACTGTATGGGGTAATAATAGACCACATGCAACTATAGGACAACAACAACAAGGTGGTGGTGGTGGTGGTACAACATGGGCTGCTAAAGCAGCAGCAGCTGCTGCTACTTCTAATACTGGGGTTGTTAAGAAAAATAGTGGAGGAGGAGGACATAATAATAAACAACAACACACTATTAATAAACAACAAAATATTGGTAATGAGATTATAGATAATAATCGACTAACTATACCAACAACATCAACAACATCAACACAAGGGGTAGTAGGAGTGTCGTCGTCGTCGTCGTCGTTAGCAGCAGCAGCAGCTTCAATAAGCAGTACTACCTTCAATGCTAAAGAAGCTGCTGAATTCCTTAATAAGAGTAAGTAGTATATGATGTGTGTTATTTTAATTATTATATTAGGATATGATGCTACTAATGAAAGATATGTAGCATGGGCACAGTTATCAGAGTTAAAAAGGAAACAACAAGATACTCGTAATAATAATACATATAATAATATATAAATAAATATATGTAGAAACTGTACATAAATATATAGCTGAAAAGAATTGGTCTAATAGAGGGAGCAGTATGATGCCAGGTAAAGAGGATTTTGTACATCAGGTAGTAATAATAATATATAATAATAAATATATTAATAATAGCAGTTGGAACAAGCAATATTAATGTTGTCAACTGGTACAGGGAAAAAGCCTACTACTACTAATAATAATAACACTACAACAACAACAGCTAGTTAATAATAATGGTTAGTAGTATTATAATACTACTACTACAACAACAACAACAGCTAGTTAATAATAATGGTTAGTAGTATTATAATAATAATACCATTATTATTATATCTTATTGATAATAATAAACTGTTGAGTTGAGTAATACATAATAATCGTATCATCTTTATACAATCGTTGTTGTTGTTGTTGTTTTTATGGATAATAATGATGCTATATTAATATATTTAGCTGGACGGGATGCTGGGATGTAATAGTACTAATAATATTATTAATAATTGTAATGTAATCAACAATTGTAGGGATAGAGCAACATTATATGGTGCATGCTTAATTTATTGGGATATAATAATAAGAAATAATAATAATATAATATATGATAAACATAATAATATAAAGGATAATAATAATAAATTAATTTATATAATATCATGTATATTGTGGTTATCTATTAAAACAACATTAACTAGTAATAATATTATACTATATAATAATAATAAGGATCATGAAGATAATCCGAAGGGTAATATAAATAATAGTTTATACGACGTTATTATTATAATAATAATACTATAGATGTGAATGATAGTACTGCTGCTGCTGCTGCTGGTTGTTCTGCTCCAGCTGTTGCTGTTGCTGCTGGTTGTTGTTCTGGTTCTGGTTCTGGTGGTGGTGATATTGTTAGATTACGGCATTGTATTAATTCAACTTATAGAATAGTTAATATGTTGACTAATAAAAGTATAATAAAGTATAATAATTGGAATATAGAGGATTACTGGAAATATAGGGATAAAATAATTAATAATGGTAATAATAATATATTACTATTAATTAGATTATATTATAATATCATCATCATCAATTAGAGTATATTATATTAAATAATATTGGTTATAATCCTTATACATATATTAATAATGGTGGTATGTTATTACAAATGGTTATTAATTATAGTACTATATTATTATCATCATGTAGTAGTAGTAGTAGTGAGATAAATAATAATAATAATGCTGTTGTTAATACAAGTATATTATTATGTGATGAAGTAATAGTTAAGGGTATATTATATAATAATGATATTATAATAAATATAATAGCATTGGTTATATCATATTTATCAATAACATCATCATCATTACAATTCTCATCATCATCATCATTAACAGACAATAGAATTGAAGAAGATGATGATGATGCGGGATACATTATTAATATACTACCGAAACCTATTCATGATATATTATATAAATTACAATGTGATATTAATGATAATGGTATTACATTATCATCATTACTACCGCCGCTGTCATCATCAATAATAGGTATAACTTTCAATGATAATAATAATGTATATATATTATTTAATAAATTGGCAGATAAAATATGTAATGAGAGTAGATTATTTAAGGATGAGCTTAAAAATTGTATGATAAAAATAATAATGAATAATAATAATAATAAATGATTTATCTCACAACTACTATCATATTCTATATATCGAGCCTGTTGTTGTTATTAATAATAAGTAATGTTAGCTTTATTAGCTTATTAATAATATACTATGTCATCATCATTCCAACAACAACAAGAACAACAAGAACAACAAGAACAAGAAGATGGTGAAGAATATCTTGATTATGTTAATAACACAATAAATAATAATAATAATAATGATTACGATGATAATAATAATAATAATAATAATAATAATAATAATAATAATAATAATAATAATAATAATAATAATAATAATAA
>JAAPAO010000676.1:0-17900 GCA_013115145.1 Perkinsus chesapeaki
GTCTCCTAGTATCCCTACAGTTAATCTACAAGTGTTTGGTTACGAGTACCCCGGCTACAGGTATCCCGTAACACTGTTACCCACTGGAAGAACTTAAGGAAAAACGTTGGCGCGCTAAGAAATCCGTATCTGGTATAAATCGCTCAATCGTGTATAATCGTTACAATATCTCCTCATTTCTACTCGTGAAGTGTTTTACTTCACGTGTATCCCTTATCTGTCACACCGATGAGTTTGGTCCATTCCAAAGTAAAATGCTAAAATTATTGTCAAATAGGAACCAATCTTACTCGATCCAGCTATTACTCGTAATAGATTTTCTATTCAAAAAGATTATATACAAATTTACCAGGCGCAGCTTGTAGTTAAAGGATAGGAGATCCGTGTTAGGTGAACCGATGCGATATTATTTCATTATCTCTTCTCAAGTGCCGCTGGACGGGTGTAAAGGGTGTCCCATAACTTTTCAATAAATTTCGAATGTGTATTTTGAGACATTTTCAAATATGCTACCAAAACTCAACCATTATCAAACACTTCCTGGTCGGGGAGACACTCTCATTCGAAATTGAATCTTAACTTTACACGCATCGAGGCTTCCGTGGTGAGACAGTATGAAAAGGTTGACTATTTATGGCCAATCTCCTCGGGTTTAACGCCTAAAGAGCCATTGGACATGTCGCATCTGTGATTTATAAAAACTATTTATCAGTCGCAAATTAAATCCACCACCGCTAGCCACCTCTTAGGGCCTGAGTTAGATCATATTCTTTTCAAGGTCTTTCCGAGCTTCATCTGGCTATGGACAGAGATCCCCCTTACGGGAAGATATAATAGAATCTTCGCTGGAAGTGTGATACTTCACCACAAGGAAACATCAGTTGCACTATCTTCGTTGGAAGCATCTGGTGATGGTATATGATGGGATGAATGAGAGTATTATATTACCATTGAGGTTATACCGGGCGGTGGTACAGGAGGGGACGGGTGTCGGTGTCCTGCTGATGTCTCCGCTACTGTAACAATTCCAGTCTGAGGGACCTGCGTTGTCACCACCAATATATTATCACTTGTAGGTTCCTTTTGCTCTAATGACCGAGTCATCCAAGGACGGCCCGCCTACTAAAGAGGATGCAACAACACCACGCACCTGGCGGCCTCCATCAGCCAAGTTCGATCCCTGGCGAGGGAAACATCTTTCCCATGGCCGAATGCCCCGAAATCTTCCTGCACCCCCTAAGAGCAGGGCCGGCGCTGATCTACCAGCTTACTCTGTCAAGGACAAGTTGATCGAAGCCTTGAACGCTAGGAATGTGGTCTTGGTTACTGGTGCCACTGGCAGTGGTAAAACTACCCAGATACCACAGATGATCCTGGATGAGGCACGGTCTCGAGGGGAAGTGGTGAACGTGGCTGTCACACAGCCTCGGCAGGTTGCAGCCATCAGTGTTGCTCAGCGAGTGCGAACCGAACGTAAGTGGGATTCAACTGGTCCGGTTGGATTTAGTGTTAGAAATAACACTAGCTTGCCGAATGGGACGGAAAGTGGTTCGATATTGTATTGTACAGAGGGCACATTGCTCGCTCGAATGTCGGAAAATCCATTGCTTTCGGGAGTGTCCCATCTCATTCTTGATGAGGTCCACGAACGTACCAAGGAGATGGACGTCCTGTTGACTTTGGTAAAAACATCTCTGCTAAAGGAGACCGGTATTAAGGTCATCCTTATGTCGGCCACTGCCAACGTTCGACAATTTATGAGCTATTTCGGCCACAAGCTTATCCAGAAGGAAGTCAATTTGGTGGCTATACCTGATACCAATTACGAGGTCAAGGACTACTATCTCGAGGATGCCTTCAAGATCCTTAATTGGGCACCAGATGATAAGGATGCGGACGACTTTGTGGACATCGGTGACAGCATGCGTTCCGAGAGAATGCCGTGTGAAGATAAAATCCCTGAGACCAAGCTCGACCGAAATTCTGAGGATTATTGGGCCGAAGCTGCGGCACAGGAATTCGATTTGACTGTTTTGCCGACCCAACTGATTGAGCAACTGTTGTTGTACATCGAAGCTCAGGAGACCTATCAACCGAGTGAGGGCGGAGCGGTGCTTATATTTCTACCGGGTCTCGGCAGCATCAACAAATTGATACATTACTTAACTGAGGTGTCATCGGAGCAAGCATTGTTCAAAAGACGATTTAACTTCATACCGCTCCATTCAAAGACGGCCGAACAATACACCAACGATGTCTTTAAGGTTAATACTGATAGAAGGAAGATTAAATGTGTTATTGGCACTAATATCGCTGAGACATCTCTTACGGTGCCGGACTTAACCTACGTCATCGATTGCTGCAAGCAGAAGGTTAAGACCACTCCTACGAGGCTGGAGGTCTGTTGGACAGGTCGATCGAACTGTATACAGCGTCGAGGTCGAGCTGGACGAACTCATGAGGGTATATGCTTCCACTTGATACCTAAGAACAGGTTCAAATATGGCTTGGCAATGAACCCCGATCCGGAGATGACGAGGATGCCTATGATTGATATATCTCTCAATTTGCTCACCTTGGCGAGGGGAGATGCATTCCAATGGCTGCCGTGGTTTTGTAAGGCCATGCCTGATCCTCCGAAGCCAGAGGCGGTCAGATTGGCTGTGTCGCAGTTGGTGAGCGTTGGTGCGGTTGACAAGGAGACCGGCCTCCTCACTGAGCTTGGTCGAACACTGTCACGGTTCCCTGTTGGCGTTTATACCGCACTTGGTCTCATTGCAAGCTCGATACTGTTCGATTCTGCCGAGGGCATTTATATAAGTGCATCACTGTGTGCTCTACTGGAGATGGAGGATTTGGAGGCCAACACGCAAAGGCCGGGCGACATCGACAATCCTAAGAAGGTTGACCCGGCGTCGCTACATCGGATGGGCTGCCGAGAACTTTGGCCTAATGAGGGGCAGATACAGACACCTTTGCCGGACCAGTTGGACCTTTTGAGATTCTATCTCGAATGGGAGCAAGTGTGGTTTGAACGCGGAGTGAGGAGTGCGAAGGAATATTGTAAACGGAGGGACATGAAGCATTCGAGCTTCGAGAGGGTATGGCAGGACAGGAATGCCATGCTCGACATCCTCTGTGATCGTGGCCTGGCCGCCACCGAACCCGCGGCAGATTTCGTACCGGGTGGCCGGTCGCCTATGGCAGCTATCAAGGAGAATATGTACACGCTTGAGTGTGTGTTGGCTGTCCTGTGTGGTCCTAATTATGGACAGGTTAGTATGAAGCGAAAGATAGCCATCGATGTCGATCACAAGACCCTCAACTGTGGCAGCTGGTCGTTGATGGGGACAGCGAACGCCAGGGTTGTTCCGGGACAAATTGTGTTATACACTCACAGGCTCGATGTCTGGCCGCCGAATCAGCCGGCGGCGAGGTGCATTGCGAAGCTGATATGTCCTATCAATACCGTGACTTTCATTTTGGGCTCCTCGGTGAACATAACTTCTCAGAAGAGAGCTGGCAGCATGATCTTCGTTGATATCTTTGTCGATAATAACAAGATGTTCGGAGGCAACCTACGTACGCAAGAACTGTTGAAGTTGCGGAAGCATTTCCAACAGGCCATGAAGGGCCTCGCGAAAGATCTGGCTGATGGCGGTGACGTCCTCGATCCCACTAAGGATCTTATACGGCGAACGAGATCTAGGATAACTCGAGCGATTAAGGGGGAGCAATTACTCGATTATGAGCAAGAGCTGGAGATTGTTGGTTTTCCTAAGGACGCTGCATCACATGCCGGGCTGGTCTATGGTAATCACAACGCTCCTGCTCGGACCAATCCAAAGCCAAAGAAGAAGGATGACGATAGTGGTGGTGGAGAGAAGCGAAGAGGGCTGCCACCGGGGCATACAGCTAAGAACAATCATCGAGGTGGTAATGCTAAACATCGCCCTCGTGGTTGATGTGCTGCCCTTTGTCTCATTGTACTGTTCTAATCGATGCTACACTGTCTCTACTTTT
Organism: Perkinsus chesapeaki; assembly: GCA_013115145.1. Lineage (NCBI taxonomy): Eukaryota > Perkinsozoa > Perkinsida > Perkinsidae > Perkinsus > Perkinsus chesapeaki. The sequence continues at coordinate 4,024 of JAAPAO010000676.1, forward strand.
CATTAATATCACCGGATTGAGTTGATAAAGTTAATAAACTCATCACGTGGAGATTTCGATGTGGATAAATGCCGCTCGTTTTGCCGCCATTCTTTCGCTGATGATGCGTTCCTATTTTCCCTAATTTCGACCCCTTTCGTTGCCTTTTACTTTAACAACGCAAGCAGAGGATTGGATAGGAAATTTGACGTGTTGGTAAGGATCGCTAGAAGTCTTCTTAGCGCCTGCGAGCTTTACCGTTCCGAGTCGATTGATGATCTGATAATAATCTTCCATTCCGCCGTATCGATGCTCACTCTCTACCTTGTTTTCGCTTTTGTCCCGCACTACTCAAGGGAGCCTCTTCTCCGTCATCTTCCTCGAAATCGCCAAAGTCGCCTTCACTCAAATCGTCTTCGTCGGCGTCATCGAAATCCCCAAAGTCATTATCTTCCTCATCAACGTCCTCATCAACTTCCTCGTCGTCATCACCGTCGGAGGCAGGCTCCTCTTCTTCATCATCGGAGCTTTCACCTGACAATATAGTGTAATGGTTAGCGAGTTAGCCTTCCGTTCATCCATCCCTAGTTCGATCCCGGGATATGTCGGACCTCGAGAGTCGTTTGCATTCCCGAGACGAAGTGGAATGTCTCAGAAAATGGAACATGAAACGTATGCGGCCTCTATATTCCTTCCAACCCCCGAGTGCCATTATTCTATTACCCTCCTCCTCCTCAGTTGTTGTCGAGTTGAGCGGCAGTATAGCTGTCAGCTTCTGCTTAAGATACACTTTGCACACTTGCCGCCGACCTCGATAAACATAGGCAAACCGACCAAGGCCACAGACGTATATGAGATCTCCCAAAGTGACGATGCCGCGGATCGAACCCATCATCCCCGAGAACCCTCGTACGAACGGCATCATCGACTTCGCGTACTTCAGATGTGCCAACCGTCCAGCTAAGATGAAAACAATATAAGCGAGATGCCGGGCCGAGCGTATGCCTTTGTAGATTGACATCTCAGAAAAAGAACTATCAAAGTCATTCCCAATTTGCCTGCCTCCAAGCGTCATTTAAATCCGTGGCGCGCGACGGAAATTAAGTTGAAAACCTTCCCGGACACTTTCGGAACTAATGAGCGTGCCATTACGGAGCTAATAGTATGCTACTGTAACATCACTTAAGTACTTAGACGCTGCAAATAAGGGAAATAATAATACGGCATCTCCATACATTAAAATATCAGATAGCCGCTTTTATATCGTTAAGATCTGGAATATCTCCTAATAGCCTGCTCATCCCAGTGAAGTAGTTATTACCTTTGCCAGCACGCGCAGGGGTGACAATCTCATCTTCATCAGTCAACTCCAGTAACTTCTTCGTGCTCAATGCCATCAATGTGCCAACAGTATCACCGATATATAGCAGTTTACTGGACTCATCATGGAACATTCGAGTGACAGGTCGGCCCCTGAAGACGAGGTTACACCGATGCTGCTGAATGTGATGATGATGATAAGCATTACTTGGTGATCGATTGGCCTGTCGAATGGCTGGACATCTCGGTAACGAAAGTGAGAGGGAGCTCCAGCAGTGGGCGACGTCGTGATCTGAGGTATACGCTTGTCTGGTGTAGTGGACAAGGTGGTGTATTGTTAGCCGATCCACCCTGGTTCAAAACTCGGCTGGTTTATTATATTACCCTTCTCCCTCCTTCACTAAATACGCTCTTATTTTGCCTTGGTTGTCGGCCATCACCACACAATCCGACGAAAGCCATTCTATAGCAGTGACATCGAATTCAACCTGCGAAAGGAAATGTCGTGTGATCTGGGAATCTTCCTTCGTGGTCCTTCGATTTCCAGTGAGCGGGCTCGAACTCCTCGCGACGCTCACTGTCTGCAGCAAAGCCTTAGTTGAAGCTTTGCCTCTCCCAGTTTTCCCAGTCCCCGTATAACCACCTTCAGATCGAGTTTAGAATCCTGCACATTCCTTCCTCGCCATATAGTCTTGCCCTGTCTGTCCATTAGTCTAGGGTTGGCACCATCAGATGATACTGTCATGACCTCACTGTGGTCACTACCAGGGCGAATGGCACAGACCTGAGACGAATCTAACATGCTTCAACCTTAGATACGCAGACCATTAATGAGCGAAACCTATAATATTCGGTTTCGGTAATGGTCGGTCGATTGAGAGAATGGCACTGTGAGATGAACGCCTCAATTCCACTTCGTTATCATCAAACATATTTCCTACTACATCCTTACTTGCAGTAAATAGCTTATCACCCGAAATGTGTAAATCGTACATGACCTCAAAGAAGGGTATCGCAAAGCAAGCTCTGCTCCCTCGTGGTCTGTTTGTAGCCTTCTATGCCACATTTTACCTTAACCGTGGAGCCAAGTGATGCCTTTGATGTCGCTGATGTCTCCTCACTTCCATCATCATTGATAGTAAGCCACGTACCATCGCCACTGATGAACTGAGAGAACGGCAAAGGTGAAATATAATAGGGAGTTTGTAGTGCGTGTTGGAGTTAGCAAATTAACAATGTTCAACAACTTATAATGGTCGAGATTTCCGACAGCCTGGTGTTAAAAGAAATTTCTAAATGAACGGATAACAGCGGGACGATAGTTCTGAAACGGTATTACCGAAAGCTTGCCATTCTCCCAGAAGGCCTGTTTGACGTCATCACTGGTTTGTACAGTCTTCAGTACAGCCCAGGAATCGGAATTGGTGTTATCGATAAGCTCGATTCTGCCACAGGACCGTACTAGGGCAAATCGAGTCTCTTCTCCAGGAGGGCACGCCTGAGATGGTGGTAATGTACATTGGCGGGTTGTATATATGTATTATAGTGTTTACATAGTATTTATATAAATATCAATACAGTATTATGCCATGTTATATAATAATACATCTTAGTCCGAAATGAACGAAGTTGAAAAATAGTCTCTCTGAGATGTTTCTAAACAGAACGCCCGAATTCCGCGCGGAGTTTCGAGTGAGCCTATCGAGTTTGTTCGAACACCCTCAGAAGCCAGAGGTCTGCTGCACCGAATAGCCCTTATAGGTGGAACCGTTTCTTCCATATATTACCCAGATAATCTGGGTGACTGCCTCACCGAGGGCTTGTGTTCCCAATCTACGGCCTAGCTTTTGTTGGGCTCCGAGGACCTCCTTCACAAGACCTGTATCATCACCGACCACGAAACGCATGGTGGAATGAAGGTAAAACCTATATAGAAACAGGTGAGGTGAGAAATAAAATGCTAAAAAACGCCGCGGGCAGGAATAGAACTCGGATTCTTAGATTATTAAACGTAAGCCGTAACCACTGCGCTAAAATTACTCTGTAATTTTATTTCCTATTTCCGTGTGTGTTTCTCTACGCCCCCATTATGATACCTCATCTTCAATCCTCAGAGCCTATTGTTTTTCCAGGATGGCTTCACCAAAGTCTTCTTCCCGGGCATCACATAAGCCCCACAACCCCCGAGCCCGCCGCGCCGCCCTGTACCGTGTCGGCCTTCTATGCATCCCTCCTATTATTATATCTCTTCTAGTGTATGGTACTACCAACTTTGCTTTGTTGCTGATAACTCTAGTGGCTGCGGCCGCGTCGGTTTTATTTGACATGGTCCGTCATAAGAGCAGATTGATACCGTTTCCTGTTTACCTCATTGCTGTATGGGCTCTGCAAATTCTTGTTATTGTATTTCTATCCCGGCAAGGTTGGTCAAGCGAAATACTGGCAAATCCATTAGCAGGCCTGCCTGCTAACGAGGCCAAAGTGAATGCTGGTTTGAGGGGCCCTGGGGTGCCTCCGCCGGCCGACCAGGAATATGGAATTCTTATCGATACAACTTTGGATGAGAACGGCCAGCATCCACCGGTTGACTTCGCTAAGTTTCCGACCGATATTAAAACGATCTCTGTGGTGCTAGCCGCGCATAACGAACAAAAGTACTTGGAAAGGACCTGTGAGTCTATCTATGCTGAAACGCCGAGTGATATATTGAAGGAAATCATTGTGGTGGATGACGCCTCGGAACCGCCGTTGAGGAGGTATCTTAAGAACTATCCCAATGTTAAAGTTATAAGGCATACTACTAGACAAGGGTTAATTAGGAGTAAAACTGATGGTGCTAATGCAGCTACAGGAGATATGGTAATATATAGGGGGACTGAGAGAACTAGGGAAGTAGTAATCGACTAACGGAGAGGTAGTTTATACCGGAAAGATACCCTTTATATAATTGATACACGATTTCGCATAAATACCATCATTGTGGATATGGTATGGAATAATATTGGTATAGTAGGTAATATTATGATTATCATTAGTGTAAGGAATTATTCTGTTACTTATATTTATTGACCAATGTCTGTCACTGTCGTAGAGCGCGGCTCTTCAGTGGGTTGCAGACGTATCTAAATTATTGACGTTAAATGCGAACTCTGATCTATTTATCACTTTCGCGCTGGACTGTTAGAGGCTCATGCCTCTTCCTTAATCAGGTGGTCTTTCTGGATGCTCACGTTAAGCCCGAGCCTAACTGGGCCCAACCGTTGATAAGGCACGCTAATATCAACTATAAAAGGGTTGTTGTACCGGTTATACCGATTTTGAATGGGGAAACCTGGGAGGTAAGATGCTATAAAGGATATAAGCTGGAATTGGGGTATAATAGATACAAGATTCGAGCGCGGGGACAAAGATGATGTTCGATTGGGGGCTTGGATTTAATTGGTTTGAAGATGGCAATGATTTGGTAATAATGGGAGGTACGGTATACATTGTTATATAACACAGAGGCGCGTTTTCAAGTGCTATGTACATTTTATAGAAGTGTAGAGGAGGGAGCGGTATGAAGCGGCTCTATTAGCTGAACAAAAAATGCTGAAAAATGAGGGCAGTTTGGGGAAGGTTGAAAATCTATTATTTTTACTAAAAATAAAACTTTTTACTAAATTCTACAATTCTTCATAATTCGGGAATTTAGTAGTGCATTCTGGCGTTGTTCGGCAACATTGAAGTTTGAATGTATTATGGCAGTTGGGCTTGAGACCTGGGAGGTGCGAGAGGTGCGGCTTATCGTTCCTGCTCAAACACATTTTTGGGGGAGCTCGGAGGTTTATCGATGAAATACCGTTGCTCGGCTTGGTAGATTTGGCAGGATTCACTAAGTTGGATCAGAGTGAGGCTTTGCTTATCTATGATTTGACGGAAATATGGTATAATTAATATTGTTATAGGTACCAGTAATGTCCGGTGGTCTATTGGGTATTACTAAAAGATGGTGGTATGAGAGTGGAGAATATGATAATGGAATGTTAATGTGGGGGGCTGAAAATATTGTAATAATTAAGGATACTAGATGGGATACAAGTCAATACTAGCAATACTTATGTTATCATTTGATACAGATATATAGCATTAGAAGCGATACAGTTGTGCCACAAGGGACAGAAAGGCGAATCGAAAAAGTTGAAAAAAATCGACATGAAATTATATATGAGGGGTTTTCTGGACAACAACTGTCCTTGGAAGGTTGTGAGGACATTCCACTGGGCTTGTAATTTGTCTTTGAGGTTTCTTAGAGTTTAACAATTAAAGCCTATTAATTTATCGTATTGTATTGGGGCATTGTTCGTTCCTTTGAGTTTAATTCATTTCGGGATTGTGTAGATAATGGGTATACACATAATACATTGTTCATACAGTCCGACGCGATAAAATTGAATATTCCCTATTCCACTCGATAGCACTCAATATTAAGTGAGGAATCGAAAAAATAGGAAATATTCTTTTTCATTACGTCTGGCTGTACATGAAGTACAATATAGATGATATATAACTATTTGTAGTATAATGTCGTTGAGGGATGAATAAATTATAAAGTGATAGATGGGAGGAATGGATATGTAATAGCAGGAAAAATACGTACATGGGGATAGGGTCCCCTTTGTACTCAAATCATATGTTTTAAATAATGTATTATCTCCCTTTTGTCTAGGAGCAATCAATAAGGATATGGTTATGTGGTGGGGAGATATATGTTGCGAGGGATTCTAGAGTTGCACATGTAATAAGGGAGAGAAGATGGACAATCTGATGGAAAAACCGAAAAATGGTAGTTTTGTTGATTATTACGGAGGGAGTGTAAAGCTACTTTATTAAGAATGAAATCGATTTCATTATTAGCAAGGGCTGGGTGAATGGTGGATCTTAATGGTGTTTCCACCGTATAGTAAGATATACATATAATAGCTAATATATGGTATATTACCTATTATTAATACGTATATCTTAGTGTACTGTAGGAACACCATTGAAATATCAATCAATTATATATTATATATGATTATTGGTATCTTTAGGTCAACTAAGGTTTTTTGTTCTGGACCGTCATGGTGGCTCTCGTGCTATCTAGTGTGGTTTTTGGAAAGGCTTTCCTGTTTTTACGGTTTTTCTATCAGGTTTTCCGTCCTACCTTTCCCTATAAGATAGATAATACTCAAGTATATTATAATAAGATAAGAACAGTTGAGGTTTGGTTTGATGATTATAAGGATTACTTCTATTCGGCCGACCCATATGCAAGTAGTAAAGGATATAAGAAGGTTGAGAAGTAATGTATATTATAGGTTATTATTTTATAAGCTGACGATATTAGTTTTAATATTTAATTTAAGTATATAGACTAGACCCTCAGTAGAGGGGTACAAATATCTTTTATATAGGAAAACCTATTTGACGTCGTTCAGCTAACTTGTATGCTCGATGCTCTGGCGGCAGTTTCCAGGCTACATCCAAGCCAGGCAGGCTCGGGCGCAGGAGAATGATAGTCTATAATGTAGTTTAACTTAGGGAGAATAAATTTAATCTAAAGGCTAGCATATTGTTGAAACTCTATCACCATGTCATTTCATGAATTTTGATTATTGTAAATTCTTTGAAAATCGTATTCGGAAGAAGCCTCTTTAGGTTGTATGTCAAACACAGTGGACTGCTCCTTCTATAGAGTCATTGTATTGGGTGTTTTCAGAGGGTTTGAGGGAAAAAGCAATGGCTGGTGGAATAGAGGATAGATTGAAGTTTAAGAAGGATATGCAATGCAAACCATTCCAATATTATGTGGACAAATTCCGGAAGGTAATAATCCAATATGGATGATAATACTGTATAATAGGCTCGAAAGGTTTCTATCTCAACATAGTGAGAGTGGTATATTAGATTTTCAAAACACTGTGTAGGAAATCTAAAGCCCACTTAATTACAATGCCGTTGAATTTTACTATTTCATTATTATGAGGGATAAGGTGAAGATTGAGTCGAGGGAACGTTTTGTAGGTGGTGATATAAATGAATCCGCCGGAAATGTGCATGTATGATATAATCAATCAGGTGATCGATTTTGTCTTTGATTCTAGGTTTTCGAAATGAAGGGCATGTTGGCATCTGATGCCTATCTTATTAAGGATGATAAGTCTGAGTTGTGTGTATCATCTGGTGGATATGATGGTACTAAATTGGTATTGAGGAAATGTAATGAAAAGGATGAGTAATAAAAGGGGAAAGGGGGGGAAGGGGGGATATAATAAATGAAGTCGAGTTGGGATAAATTTTAACAAATGTAGTTGTCGATATGAATGTATATATTAGTAACATATTATAGCTCAATGTATGTATATGATAAACAGATAGTAAGTAGCAATAAGTAGTTTAAGGTATAAGTAAATGTAAAAATGACAAGATAATTGAGTAATAGTGGTATAAGTTTTAAGTGTATTTGCATAGATAAAGTCTCATGTGCTTGAATGTATTAATTCCTGTTTGAAGTGTTTTTGTTATTTCAGGAAGCAGCGATGGAATGATAACCCAGGGAAGGCTATTAGGAACCATGCCTCAGAGTCGTGTATGGATGCTAATGCTGGTGTGGCTGATAAACAGGGAATGACGTTAATAACGTAATAATAGAAGGGGGGGAAGTTACTACTGTTGAATAGTATTTATATAAATATGACTCCAAGATGGCGGTATACACGTATCAGCTTATACCGATCATTCCCTCAACATTACGTGTTTTATCATTTAGCAGTTTATTAACTAGGATATATAAATGGCAGTAGTTGTAATAAACCAGTGATGTGCTTCTCGCTTGACTTTTTGTGGAACGCCGGAAAATTTCGCGCAGTAGAATTAGGGTAATTATCCGGTATTGGCCGGGATGAGTCAGGCCTTGCGTGAAGGGTTGTGCCCTTTGGTTGGTTGTGTGACACCCTTTATCTGGCTTGTACGTTTTCTTCTGTTGATTATCACGTACAGCGCAATTTCTTGAAATGGTTGGTAGGTACTTCTGTATGATGAACAATGCTAACCAAAACTTCCAGGTTGTAAATGGGATGGTGAGTATCTTTATCGCACTGTGAAGATTTTAGTGGTATTTCTCAGATACAATGGCAAGGATGGTGTGCAGAGGCGGAGCCTGTTGAGGGGGCGGAATTGAAGTTTACTGAGTGTTCGACGGGATTTTTGAGAAGTAAGATATTTTTGAGGTTGGATGGTGCGTGTTGGGTGTGGAGACATGAGTTCTTGAAAATAGAACCTGTTATTGGAAGTGCGGGACTGGTATCTTGGAAGGGTTCTTAAGGAGAGCTTTTCCGCATAGAGTTGAGATATAACGTACTATCTTATAAATGTTATAGAGCACGGGCTGGCCAACTGCCAACACAACAGAAGGGGACAAAGCGAAAGATTAGTTCCTCGAAAAGCCTATGTATACGTACCGATCCAATGATCGATAGCTATAACAGAAGCTACATATCACTCATCAGTATGCCAATCAAAGGGACACCACGACTACTTTGTGGCAATGAGAATCTTTCGCTGTCGATTTCCCTTGTCGAATTGGTTACCGAGGGAACATTTCCGCAGTTGAAATTCATTTGATGCTCCTTCTGGTTTGGACGCATTAGGGAGAGTCATTGATCTTGGAGAAAAGCATTTCTGTGAGGCAGGAAGGCTCCCTGTCAACGCAACCATGTTGTGGGGCTGTCGTTAATGTGTCGTTGAATATCTTTATAAAAATAATTTGTATAATTTTGTGGCGTATCTTTCAGGTCGAAAAAATAACTTTGTTATAACAGACAAGAAGAAAATGGAGGCGAAGAAGGGCGATAAATGAGGGCGTTTCTTGCGCGCCACGAAATTCAGATGTGACTCCTGGGGGTCTTATAACTATTCACCACCACTACGGTACTTTGAAAAATTTAAAGCCGACGGAGCGATGCGTTATATTGTCAATTTTCGTGGGGACGCGGCTCCGGTTTTATCATCTTTGCAGTTTTTAATTTGTCATGAGCAATTCGCAGATGTCTCAAAGAGATAATGAAGGTAATAAGGGAAGGACTTGGGAATGTGTTGTATAATGAAGGAAACGATTTTAGTGAGTTCTTCAGCTAAGTCTGACTTTCCGGTATTAATTTGGATATTTATATAATATATATTAATTAATGTTATTACAGTATATAATATGGTATTGATACTTCAGTATATTTCGTATAATATTGATACTGTATGGCTGATGGCGAGTAGTATTAATTATACATGAACATTAAAAAACTCAAATGATCAGGAATTGGAAAAATCTTTGACGGTTTAAATATATTGATATTAATCAAAATGACAAGAATTATCAACAAAAATAGTTGTTCATGCCTGTTGTTCTTTACTTGCTTTTCTCGGGGCCTTCGGGTCGAGGGAGTCCTCTCAAGATTTCCCTTCCAATGAGCAAGACCCTGCCAAGAGGTATCAAGCACCGTACGAATTGCCTGATTATTTGTCGTATTAAAAATCAAAAGAGGGGATTTCAGGTTCATCGGAGGGGAACAGGTCGCTGGGAGGGCAGCTTGGAGCGTTCCAATCACATTTGATTAAGAATCCCGACGTAGGGTGAGTTGGGCTATGATGTGGGGAAGGAGTGGTATAGGTGATGGAACAGATGTTAAATACACCGGTAATGCAGACGGTATTGCAAAATGGAGATATGTTGACAAGTTTGGTAGTAGGGGAAGGGATACGCACTATGAAGAATATCTTTGTAATCGCACTGTGAAGAATATCTCTACTTTTGCACTATGAAGAATATCTTTACTTTCGCACTATGAAGAATATCTTTACTCCCGCACTATGAAGAATATCTTTACTTTCGCACTAAGAAGAATATCTTTACTTTCGCACTATGAAGAATATCTTTACTTTCGCACTATGAAGAATATCTTTACTTTCGCACTATGAAGAATATTTTTGGCGTAACTCTCCAAACTTCCTTTTTCAGATCTCAATGAATGGCCAAATCCGGAAGTTAATGGAAGAAAACCCAGAGCTTGAGAGGATGCTCAATGTACTACCAACCTCCCGCGAATCTTCCTAGCTTCAACCTAAGATATTCTCAGGACCCCTCAGTATTGAAGGCATCCTCGGAGGCCTTTCAGAATCCAGCGGTTGTTCGCGAACTTATTAGTAGCACCGAGACCGCCATGGCGAATATTGATGGGACCGTGCCGGGGGGATATAAATCATTGAAGGAAGTTTATAAGTTATGTTCGGAGCAAACCGGGGACGAAGGTCGAGGTGAAGGATTGATAAAGTGATGATAGAAGTGTTATTTAGGGGTCGAAGGGTGTATGGCAGCACCGCAGTTAGTGGAGAGGAGGTAGGGTGGGGGGATGGGAGATTAGTGGGGACGGGGGACGGGGGACTTGGATTTTACGGAGTGAGTCGGAGTGTCGATCTGGAAATATATTACTTTATATATGTATATCTTGAATATGTGATAATATTATCATTTATGGTATTATAATATCTTAAACATATTATTAAGATTACTAGTAGGCATTCAGAGTTGGTTCAACTTCTTCTTCTTCTTAATAATAATAATAGTCTTATACAGTACCTTTATAATGTCCTTCCATATTACTATCTTATGTGTTGAAGACTGAGAGTGTTGGTAGACTCCAACGGGAGTAACTATCAGCATTTTTCGGGTTTTGAGTATTCGATTGGACATTTGCACTCTTTCGTGAAAATGTTATGTTCGTAATCGAGCTGTTTGATTCGGGGTTTCGGGAAGGAGACGACGAACAGAAAAATTATGTAATTATTGAAGGCATTCGGATTTTCAATTAAAACTTTGTGCTTTGTTAAAACGAAGTTTATCTTCGGCGAATGGGGTTCATCGCGGGAGATAGGCATTGTTATGATAGGGTTTAATTGTGTTTTAGGGAAGCAGGAGATGATACGGAGGAGCTGGGTGAATTATCTAAGGCACCGGAATGGGTGGACGAATTTGATCCTTCGGCAATGGCAGCGATGATGCAGGTAAGGAGCGGTATGAAATGAATGCGTGGATTAATTCAATTAAGTAGAGTGAATGACATCATAATTAATTTAATTAAGTGAATAAAGCAAAGTAAGTGACATCATAATTCAGTCAATGATGATGCCCTTCACTTGGCGCGATTTTCAAAAGTCTGTTGTCAGCATTATCGTGCAGAAATGCATCGAAGTGAGTTTAAGATACATATCACGATTTAGGGCAACTAAAGGGGATGTAACGTTATTTAATAAGAATAATGATATTATAATATTTAACTCCAACAATGCATTATTAATGATTACTCATAACATTTCTGAGCACTCATTACTACTATTACTATTACCAATGATTCCTCCGTACAATTCTGAGCACTCATTACTACTATTACTATTACCAATGATTCCTCCGTACAATTCTGAGCAATCATTACTACTATTACTATTACCAATGATTCCTCCGTACAATTCTGAGCACTCATTACTACTATTACTATTACCAATGATTCCTCCGTACAATTCTGAGCACTCATTACTACAATTACTTTTATGCGCCAACTAAAGCATCATTAGGTTTATTAAAGGGTTTAAGTAGTGATTTAGGATCCTAATATGCATCAATTGATGGCGTCACTGTTCCGTAGTGCGGAGAATGCTCATAAGGTTGGGGCACGGACGAATGAAGAGAGTAGGATGTGTTGTGTTAGGCTGCTCTCTTGACTGTATCCCAGGTTCGAGTTGTCCGTCTTTGAAGCCATTCTGTGAGGCAAGTCTATTGCAGCAAATGTTCGACCCGAAGACGTTAGAAGTAATCTAAAAGTCAAACGTGGCGTATCACGTGAAGAAGAAAGGGTGTCAGTATTCCCAGTGAGAAATAATTAGTATGTCGGAGGGACGTCACGATAATATAATTATCAATGATGTGAAAGGCGGATGTGGTGAAACGAGAGAAAGATTGGCGTTAGTCTGCCGTGCAAAATAACAGAGATACAGTTGAGTTTGGCACTGTCACCACGATCCGGTGATGCTGTTGTAAGGATGATTAATCATCTCATGTTAGAGTATGTCAAAGCTTGAAGGCAGTATGAGCTTATTGGACTCGAATAGCATACCTGAAATAGGTAGCTTTGTTTAGTTAAAAATGGTGATGATAATTGCCAGGCGAAGTGACGAAAAGTGGCGGCAAAGTCGGCCCCAAGATAAGCGGCTTGTCGCTGTCATCTCCGGCGGCTAACTTCGAGCAAGTAATAAGATACGAGGTTTTTTCGTTATGCATTAATTTGACTTAGTCGTTTTCGAGTTTTATCGATGCCCAGAACGAGAATCCAGAAGTGCTGTATAGGACCCAATTGAATGCATTGAAGAGCTCTGGATTCGAGGATGTTGAGAGGAATATAGCTGCATTAAAGAGAAGTAACGATTCTTTGGCCCGGGGGATTCTTGGACGATTGAGAACAGTAAAGACACGTCCAGTCTGTTGTAGTACTAGTATTGTTATTATTATTAATTCAGGTATTAGTTAGTAACTTATAGCTGAATTATTAATAACTAATAGTTATGTTGTGATTCATTAGACTATTATACAATTTCTATATTGTCTCTTATTTATTATGTTATTATTTATTTTCGGACTGCTAGGAGAAGTGCTTGGAAATGATAAGTCATTGAAGTTTGGTACTCGACTTGTCTTTCATAAGATAACAAGTCATTTAACTTTTCATTGTTATTATAAGTTTGTCAGGTAACGGTAATGTTAATCGGGCTATTGATCTGTTAATTGCTCATGTCAATGATCCACATCTGGGTGAAGATTATGACACTGGTGATTGTTAGTAAAACTAGTAGGGTTGAGTTATAGTGGATAGTATGGTGATAGCAAACTTCTGTAGTTGTTGATTTGATAATTGTTATTCATTATTATGAGTCGATTCGAATGTCTACTTGGCTACCATCCTCACTCTCCTATTTCTCCATAGTACGTATATATTTGTTAAACAATACCACTACGGGCGAGACTTTTCATTTTCAATATTAACCTTTCCTGTCGTAGAGGGTCCAGGCGAAGGTGTTTGTGTGTTCTTGGTGGTAAAGTCTCGTCGGTCTCATATGTGTAATTGGGTGTTCATATTCTTTATATCGAATATTGTGTTAATAATTAGATTGCACATTCATACGGTTGGCTACTGGATTTCATAGCATAATAAATACATTTTTCGGATATCTTCGATGAGTCTTTCATCGAAGCTATAAATATCAACACTGATGATTCAACAGAAGGCCACTCAAACGCAAAAGGGAGTCACAACAGATAGACAGAGTACATTACGTACCTACAGCAGCTCCCAGCTCGCTGCTAGTATACAACATTAGAGAGGGGTGTGGGGGGGGGGGGGGGGGTGGGGGGGTTTTTTTTTGGGTTTGACAGAAGGCGATATCGTTTTTTGTGGAAATTTTTGGTTGTCCCAGCCCGGTGTTGTAAGGTTTAATTTTGGTCAAATTCGTACCTGTAT
>JAAPAO010000677.1:160-17878 GCA_013115145.1 Perkinsus chesapeaki
CGGATCACTAGTAGCATATTTCCTATCAAACTCCTTTCTATTATATCTCCTCCTCCGTATCACTAGTAGCATATTTTCTATCAAACTCCTTTCTATTATATCTCCTCCTCCGTATCACTAGTAGCATATTTCCTATCAAACTCCTTTATATTATATCTCCACCCCATTCCCCTTTTCACCCCTTTATTACTACCCAGCCACTTATGTGTGCATACCAGCACTGTCGAAAGCCATTTCGGGGGCATTCTTGCCTTAATCTCATCCGTCACCGTCATATTAGCCAACTCCTCCGCAACAGATGAAGGTGAAGCATCCCCCACTACCGCACCCGTGGGCTCTCTTTTACGTAGCGGCTTGCTGAATGGTGCTATCTGAACAAGTTCACAATCGCTACTTCTATTCCACTTCATTTAAAATACGGTAATTGCTATTAGTTGAATATAATACTAACTGTCACAATGTCACAATGCACATTAATAATTATAGTAAATGAATACAGAGGATACGACAGTGAATGTGTTCAATCGTAGATACGTAGCATAGCAAACGAAATTTCTGAGCCAACCCGAAACCTCCTTTTCCGAGCTCCTTTAGCCTCCCTTATAACCTTATATCCATCCACTATAACATCTCTAGGCTCCACATCACCATCCCCACCAATCCTTAATAGCCTTATCAACTTATTACCAAATCCATCTACACCCATATCGGTTATCTGCCCTGATACCACTGATGCATTTGCATGTGTCAGACAACACAGAACATGTGCCGCAATTCCTAACAAAAAGAACCAATGAGACCAAATCGCCGCTTCGTAGAATAACAAACAGATATATGAACTTATATATATTATAACTTGATATATGAATATAACAGAGATATGAAATTTACGGTCATCGGCCTCTACTTGACATCTGTTAAGCACTTAAGCAGGTTCGAACAACTCAACTAGTTCCCATAATAATAGTACGTAGTTGGAGACTACAACTTGGAGTGTCCCTCAATTGTCTTCTTCACGGGTCCTGTTGCCATATACGTTGAAATTATATTGATTTTCCAAATATAAATGAATGAGTACTATAATAAATGTTCAATGATACAATATATCAACCAATACTATTCTTTACTCATTACCATAAACTATTCTATAGGAAAATGTACCATAATATCACTATTAAATACTATAATGGCAGTACACATGACATCTCATCATTACTATTATATACTTATATTATTATTACGTATTATCCCCTCCGTTGATTTCTCATCCACAACTGCATTCAAGCAAACTCGAGCTATATGCCGACAGTTATGCTTTCCAAGGTCCTCTCCAGGCACGCCCCCATCCTCAGGCCCTATCAACATCACTTGATAACAAAAGTCACGCGCCTCAAAATTCCCACCTAATTTAATGAGCTTGTTTCCCGTAAGTCTAACACATACATCTGCAATATGCGTCTGTGCACTGATTGATTGCGTTCGGCCTTTTTCTCCAAGCACCAATGCTCGGGACATAACATCGCTGGCAACATCCTTACTGCACGCTATTACATCTTCTTTATCTGAGGTAACCGAAAGGTCCCGGGTTCAAATCCACGACGAGGTGTTCACCGAAAATTAATAATTTAACAGAATTGAAAAATAAATTAATAAATGTAGTTAGTATTACATATGTGACACGTATTTAATATACAACTATTCAGTCCAAATGAGGCACAGATTGGGGCACCATCAGAACCCTCTGAACGCTCAGACATCAACACTAAGCAATCACAGTAACGCATTCTATGCTTCACCACCACCACCATCATCACCCAGTAACATAGCTTTCTATTATACTACTATGACTTTTACTACAACAACTATGACAATACATATTTCCATCGACTCCTCTATATTATCTTTCTATTATATTAAACTAGTACCCTTTTAGTACCAGCATAAGGCTTCCATTCACCACCCTTCTCCTCCAGCGCCCCAGCCATATCTTCTATATATTCATCCGCTCTCCTATTATCCTCCTCCTCAATAGGATTAGGACTTCCCTCATCTCCCGCCGTTGTTTCCTCGCCCGCCACTCCATCACGAGCCTCCTCCACTGTGCTGCTTTGTTGTTGTGGTGAATTAGTCGATTCTACCTCGCTCAGCTGTGGTGGTGCAGCTGGCGGCCTTCGAGCAGTCGGTTGATGTGGTGTTGACATGGGAACTGACATCAGCGATATAGTTATCGACTGTTGATTATGCCCACAAGCACTGCTGCAAGAACGATCTAAGCAGCTGTGCTGATATACGCCTTCCTACTAATGTATCCTTTCTTAATCCACTATCCCATATAGAAACTTAATTTATTAATTAAGTTCATTAACGGAAATTCAAGGCTAATTGCTCCATAATATGATCCGACATAATCCCACGTATTAAAAACCAACTGACAGCTTCACAACTACCCCATGCAAGTTCGTCTACATAACACCTCTTTTCATACCAACTCTCCTCCCCCCATCACCTCTGGCCTCCTCGTTTCCTGTACTATTCCTATCCCTACTACTCGCATCCTCTGGTGAGCTCGGTCTCGAGCCAGCTCTCAACAGAGACCTATCTGGCTCCAATACGTGTGTTAACGCCTTCAATAGCGATGCTGCTGCCTTTGCCGGTATGCACTCGATAACCTATTAGCGTTGAGGAAATGCAAGATAGCAATATTTCGCCTTCCTACCGAATCATCCCGCCACTTTGACACAAACGAAGCCGCAAACGTATACTGCAGCGATGATACCAACCCGATCGTATCTACCGTAATAATTATTTCACTGCGCCACGAAATTAAACCCCACTGAATTCCAACAGAGGCCTCATCTTTGCCTTCTGTTCCTCCTTCACATACGGCCCCAAGCTCTGATTAGGCCGACTAAGCTCCGCAGTGATAGCGGCATTATGAAGCCTTTTGACACTAGTTGTCCTCTCAAACCACCAAAGGACATGTTGGACTGTTTCCGATAATACCAAGGAGGCACCTAAGAGGATATCATCATAGGTATCCTTATTAGTGGATTGTTAATAATACGAAACGTCTTCTGCAAGTTGTCAGACTGAAACTATAGCAGACATTACAGTCCATATCCCCTTAATTATTTTCGATACATAATATGCTCAAGCATTCACGATGACACCAACGATACAGCTGGATAGTCAAATAACTCATTTTCTGTACTATTATCAATTCCATAACAAATTCCGGAGAAGTTCATCGCACCAATCATTCCCGTCAAAAACCCCGACTCGGGAAGTATAACGGAAAGCTACGAGCCAATCACGATCTACTGTATACGCTGTTGTAATATAAAGTACATACTATATATCCGATACTAGAAATATAAACGTCTATCCGAAGGAAACTTTACTGTGAAAAATGCCATGAAGATCCCCTCCTGTCACTACCATCAGCGCTGATGCTGCTGGTGTTTCCCTCTTGTTGTAACATATTCAATGATGACAATAAAATATCCATTAATAGGTCAGCTCCACCTAGCTTATAGAAGGCATCCAAGCATAAAGAACGTATCATATGATGACGGTCTTCAACATGCACCTTACCTGAGAAGGCACCACCCCAATTAAAGCTGCTGCAGCAAATATAGGTAACCGAGTGATGATAGTGGAATATTTATGATACTTTTTATATTACTAGCAAAGTAGTATTCGCCAGTATAATTAGTGATATTAATTACAATTGACTCGTTTTATGTTACAGAACCTACCGCCACCTAAGGTAGATAGACTACCTGGTAGATTGACTACTAAGTCTATACGGCGGGCAGAGAATACATAGGCATCCGTAATAACGTTAACCATGCTACTAACCGTCTCAGAGACCCGAGTTCGATACCCAGTAGAGGCACTTACATAATAGCTCGACTACATCTGCCATAAGATGTATGTTGTGATGCCCCCCAGTAGGATCCATGGTCACTTTATCGTCCAAATCTGGGTACTGAGGAAAAATCTACTACGGTAATCTGAACGCAGTACAGCCGAAACGAAAGAATTATCAGCTCAGTTCGTTAAGCATAAAGTCTATCAACCAGAAGACCGTCAGTTCGATCCCTACCGGTAACAAAGCCGTCTCTAACATCTTCCTTCCCATCATGCCCAACAGCAAGGCACAATGCCGAGACTGTATCGATACCGTTACTCTCATCACACCACTATCACCTAATAATACTAAGATACTAAATACCAGCAGCAGGAGCAGAGCCCTATGCCTACCTTGAGCTGCCTCTGGTGCCGCTCTCGGTTGACCTCGGCTACGGCTCAAGGTCCGATGGGGATAGTTAACTACTCTACTGATCTGAAGAGGATAACAACGATCACATAAATGCAGCATGGACCAGATCTCTTTAGCCTCTTCCTTAATGCACAAGCCATCCTTAAAAATAAAAGGCATTTAATAACTATTGAAGAACTTGCACTTAAGTAGCTAACGTTATTGTTCATTATTTTTACTGCGTTTCATTATTGACAGCATATCTCAGTGCCTTGATGCGATTCACCTAGTTTGGCAAATTATTCGGTCGATTTCAACTATCACTGTTGCGCTTTCAGCCCCTTCCAGAATACGTTCGAAACGAGGAAGATTTTCGCGATTAACTTCTGTGTAATACTACCAACAAAAAACCTATTATCTAATCCAAATGAAAGCCCCAGTCAAGAAGCCAGTTTTGTTCAGACAAGTCGATTGCAGCTGACTATAACCTAGAGTCTTTCTTGAAGGTAAATGAATGACACTATTATAGTTACTTTGTTCGCAAAAGAAGCAGCAGAGACGACAATTTCGATGTTCTGTAGAGACAGGAGAAGCGGTACTTACCTGTGACAGCAATACACGTGCTGATAACCAACAAGTCAAAGCCGTATCCAAAGCAATACTGTAGTCCGGTGAGGCCTGATAGAAACATATCTTAGCTTCAAGCGTGCATTAAACATACCAAACGATCCTTCATCTGTTGCATACAAACATTAAACTGAAAATTGAACTGATCTGCTGCGTGTGGTCCTCCCTGAAGGCCACATTCCATCATAAAGCTAAAGCACTCATTCCTACTGGTGGAAGCGACAGTCTTGTTCGATGCGCCGATAGCTCCGCTGCCAGACTTGCCATATGCCTTTGCTGTAGGTTCGCTGAGATCATACAGCTGTAATACTAGAGCACGGCTAATAGAACATTCACCCACTTCCCGTTCTAGTTCAGCGAACTTTCTATACAAGAAAAAGTGGCGGTCTGCTGGTTAAGATAATACAATTGCCACATTTCCGAAAACGATTTCCAATTCCCCGATTTCCCTTCTAATAGCCGTAACTGTTTATACTATCGGAAATGGGGCGTTGTTAGTCGAGACACGAGCTGTGTCACAGTAATCTACGTTTCCACTTTCTGACTTTCATCATTCTGAGATTTCCTGAAGGCTCCTTGGAAATGTCCAAATAACATTTCCGTTGAATTTAAGTGCAACAATTGACAATCCATAAATGCATTGATCTTATTGATCGCTAAATCTTTCACAGAATTGGAGTGGACCAGGTTTAGATCATGTACGTCACCAGTAAGTAATATCATCCGTTGAATATTAACAATAGTAATTATGAGACTTACAACAAGATACTATCACAGTCTACATCCATACTAAGACATGTTCCATTGTAAAGTATTGCCGTCACCAGGAATCGAACAGACGTTATTACTGGCAGCCGTTTTAACCGCAGCACGATCCTTTTCCCTTTGCGCTTCCCTGTCGCTCCTCTCCGATGGCGATAATTGTGAGTTTACAGCATACTAACACCATGCCTATCTCGAAGCACATCAGCAGACCATGGGCTTACCAAAAGGTCAGTAAGGAAGTCGGTTTCCACTACCATTACTCTTAGGAGCTCAGCAAAGCATTCAACTGAGGAAGAGACAGACGGATAGGATTTTCTCAAAGTTGATCTCTCATTGATAAATTAACACGCCATCACTGGAACACATGATACACAATAGATTCAATCTTCTACGAGTTCTACCCAGGTTAACAATCTCCCCTATTACCAGTCTCTTCGTGCAAGCTAGAGCTGCTATCCCTCAATGCCGTTGCCAACAGCGACATCAATGTCCCCACGTTATGCCATTTATCCTCGCGCGACGCAGTGCTATCCCGCAATATACCAACAGAAATATCAACAAAAGACTGTGGCCATTTGTATCTAATCGATCAGGACGTATCCGAATCAACCTCCGAAGAATCTTTTTTACAGTTTGTATCCTCGGACCGAAAGGAGCTCAGCATCACTCGAGGAATCTGCGCTGTAAAACTGAGTGTGTCGGGCATGATGCTGATGGTTGAAGTGTGCCACTTGTTTGACCAGCGTTAGGATCTAAAATAGTAGAGGAACAATCTGCTGGTATTAAGCTGCCTATCAAACTTTCAAAAAACTGCATTGTCTGAGCAATGGGCGGCGCAATATGACCGAGATTGATCTGTCATTACTTCATGATGCAAGACAAAGGCAGCGATGATACACTTCATTAACAGTACATGTTCCACAACCGATTCAGAACAAGGCTTACTGGATGTCCGTATGTCATATGCCCCCAACAGACAGGAAGCTTATCGCTGATAGCCGCCATAGCTATCTGCTCCATGCCACCAGCTTCGACGAAGAGGCAGGAACTATCCAAACCGTCCAGTACTCGGTCCACTATATAGCTGACAAAAGGTATCTTATAAGATACTTCAGAGGTCGAATTACCGGCATGCATTAGCAAGCTCATCAACATATGCATTCCGGACCAAATCAATATAAACAGGTTCTCCTTGATAGTTCCTAGGCCCTATAGCCTCCGACGAGGCCATCTCTTTCGCTACCGATCGTATGGTCTCATCAGACCAAGTACGAGCAACATCTACTAATAACAATGTGAAAGCCCTCTACTACCAGATTTTACCTTCGTTATTATTAAAATATTCATTTATCATTTTAAGCATCTTAACCGAGTTAGATATAGTCCTTCCATGTGACCTTTCCGACTCTGGTGTCTGGTCTCTGAGCTCTATCATAACTTCCTCAGCCAAAGATACGCCTCTTCGAGCTGCCGCCTGGACTGTGGTAGATGTTATTGGGCCCATCATGATGGGTAACAACAACACAGGTATCACTAAGAATAGATGACATCAATCCGACCTAAAGATACGCATAAGTAGAGATTGAGGAATCAGTGAAGATTCAGAATAGGTTGATTGAACAACTCCTCGTAACTCAACCTATATTAGATCTACAGCTAGTCGTACCATTTAAGATACGTTGAGGTTGAAATACTGACCCTCGAGTCCTGCTAAGATATTTCTCCCGTCCAACCTCTTCAACCTCCTTAGTTCGTCAACTCAAAACGAAACACAATAGCAATAAGAGAACACGGAATTATTCGGACAATTTCAACTTGCACTGTCTAAAAATAAGAATCTTGCAGATCTTGCTTTCTTGAATCTCCTCAGCGCCACCTTAACTGCGCAAGAAGTACTTTAAAAGATTCTAAAGCAGGTTGACTCGGCTCACTGAATCTTATGCGGCTTTCATGATGTATTTGATCTTTATTATCCCTTTACTTCTTCTATCGTACCCCCACAACTAGTGCTGCATGTTGCCTATCAACTTTGAATACGTTTAACCTTGCCGAATCTTAATATTGCATTTTGCTTTTCTACGGACCTTAGTGAATGCTATAAATAACCTTATTATTCTGAGTATTATTATCGCTTCCATCATTTGTTTCGTCTATTACTTATTTAACGCTATAATGAAGGGTATTACTGCCATTTTTCGGTTGACACTGTCTATGGTGCGACCATATTTCGAGCGCTGCCGTAATTCCATTACTGAATAGCTAGAGGTGTCAGTATAATAATGCCTCACTAGTCTTATTTATTCTGGCCCCTTTAATGAGGATTCTTATCTTTTACTTGATAGCTTCAGCGCCTCTGGTCTTCACCACTAAAATCGAGGAAAAGGTAGGCTAATATCGAGCGCATGTCGTCTTTGTTTAACTAGGCAACTTATAGTAGATGGAATGCACTAGAGTCTGCCGCCGCTAGTTTGAAACCACTCTTACATACGCCTGAGCGATTTATATTACCTCTTATCTACATTTATATATCTTTATATCAACTTTTATATACATTTATATATCCTTATATACATTTATATATCTTCATATCAACTTTTATATACATTTATATATGAAATAAAGAAAATGATGGAGTACAAGGTTACAAAAGTCTCCGGATTTATAAATCAAACGGTTTGATTGAGAAGTTCTAAATAATAACGTACTAATATATGTTTCGTAACCTTGCCTGTTAGGGTCTATTCGACCACTTCTTCGGTGGGCTTTTCTCCCGCACCAAAAAGACTGTCGATGACTCGGCTCGTGATGTCATTGCATCCGCCAAGTCCATGAAGGATAATGCAGGCGATGCTGCCATCAGTGTCAAAAATGCTGGCTCCGCAGTGATCAGTAAGTCGTGAACACATGGTAAGTCGGATTCTTGTCTATAGGTGATGGGCGAGATACTCTTGAAGATACCGCTGAGGTAGGCAGGTAGGAAGTGTGGTTTATTATTAGCAAATCACAGTGCTGCGTTAAAACATTGAAAACATATCGCCCTTAGAAATAACCATCTTTAGCAAACAACTTTATTACTCTTTGTAGGATGTTCAAAGCCGTGCTGTGGTTGCAGGGGACAACCTCAGTTCCAGAGCTGGGAGTAAGTCTTTTTATAAATCATCCCATTTGTAGGGTTTTCATTTCAGATCTCTTCAATAGGGCATCTGATCTAGCTCAAGGTGAGTAGCATCGATCATCGTTCCTAGCTTTATGGCTATTTCATCAGGCCATGCAACTCGCGCAATTGCCACCGGTCGACGTAGGCAACTGTTCTTCCGTTTGGGTATGTAGTTGCCGTATCAGGTGTGCTTGATAGAGCTGGTGCAGCCTTACAGACGGGATTGACTTTGGCTCAAGATAGGGCAGGTACGCTCAGCGTCATTCCGATCCTTGGGTAACATTGCTGTGTCCGAGACGTCCGGACTCTCGGAAACGTTCCACCGCGTTACGGAAATTTTCTGCATTCTTTCCATCGTCGCGGTTTCCTTCGGCGCGAAAGTTACGCTAACTTGCGCTGAAGCAAGTTGTCCAACACCTCCACGATGGGTGCAAAATTTCTGCTTGTAGGAGCTGCAATCGATCGGGTACAGAGTCGGGCAGATAGCATCAAAGATAACCTCAGCAATCGCTATGTAGGGTCACAGGTTCGATCCCGGGTTGTGATATTATTTTGCCAGGACGAGTTCATGTTGCCGTCGTACAGGACGGACTTATCGCAAGTTCATGACTTCTTAGGTGTAAGTGAGGCGTGGTCTGAGGTTAAATCAAGTTGCTCTATCAAAGAGGTTGGAGTTAATCATCATAAGGCATAAGGCTAACTGCATTTTTTAAATTCGCCAAGGCCTTGGAATATTGTGGAGGAAATAAGCGGAACTTTTCGCGGAATTAGCGAAATACTTCCTTCCTGATTCTGAGAGCACTGCTGAAATCGCTGTTGCTATTTGTATTTTTATTGCAGCTGTTTGAGCTTTGAGTCTCATCCCTTCTTAGAGTGGCGATGACGATATATGGCAGGATACTTCCTAAGCCGCTGCTCCTCCTCCTGCTGCTGCTCATATCGCTTTTTGTAATTATGTGACATGTTTGCTCATCCCCATTGCGTGTCTCCTGAATGCAGCCTTGTGTTATTAATTATTGCTCTATTGCTTGACTGAGCCAATCGCTGCAGCCGAAGAGAGCTATTATTATTGTTAAGGCGGCACTCGCTTTCTACTTTTCTCTGAGTCATGCCTAGTAGGCCAGATACATCACTATTGCCAGACTTCTTAGCCTTGTAGTTGCTACTGTAATTTATCCAAGTGGAGTAACAAGAAGCTCCAGTGCATTATTATGTTGTTGATGATATACTAACCAATCTCCAACAGCAGCTTTTCTTATCCAAGCCCCTTCCTATGAGCCCCTTACTATTGCTTAGCTTGTACTTTGTAAGCATGTCATCTAGTATTAAGGTAGGTTGGCCTATTGTCAGTCGTCGGTTCAGCTACTGGTGTCAGATGGAGGCGTCGGCCAAACCAAGCCAACAAACAGGAGTAGTCCGATTCAACGGGGACATCCTGGATCGCGGCGGAGTAGGTCATTGGCATTCGCTGAAAGAGCTCACCTTCAGAGCTTCTGGCCGGGCGATCAGAACTTCGAGATGCTGCTACGTCATGCAGGCAGATAAGCGTCACCATGCCGCTCTTCATGTTGATGTTGTTCTTCCCCTCTTGTGACCATTTTTCTGGGTCATTGTTGTGTTGTCCTTTCTGGTAGTACGCTTTTTCTATTAGTTTGTGCCCCTTTAAAATGGATGCCTATTTTAGGCTTCTATATTACATCATTTTCATATCACTCGTTGATGCCTTAACTGAGTAAGTCTCTAGTTTACCTGTAACGTGTATTTATTTACGAATGATGGAAAAACTCAATTGTCTGTAAATGTAATGTAAATTATAAAGCAAAAATGTAATTTTTAAATAATCTTGTAAGCCACAAGCCATTCCCAGTGTAGTAAATATTATCGATCTTTTAATGCTGCTCACTGTCAGGCTCTCTCGGATATCTCTTCATCCCCATGGCCTGGATTTCGTAAGTCCTCCTCCTCCTCCTTCATGACTATTGTTGTTGCTCTTCAGAGTCTCCTGGAGATCAGTCTTCATACTAAGCTCAGCGCTGAGGTGAGAGCTCTAGGGTCTCAGGCAGTTATACAGTGCCACTTGTCAGGGCCTTTTTTCCGGGCTGTTCACCGAGGCTGATGTGGCCAGGATAACAGGACGGTCCTCATCGGAGGAGATGGCGAATGCTGGAAGGGTAAGCTCGATTGTGGGGTGTGTAGGGGCGCTGTTTTTTTTAGAAAAGGTGTCAGAATGGTACCAAATATGACTGAAGTATTATTCCTTAATAGTCGTAAATATCTGGTCGATCTTAATATTGATGTACTTAGGATTTTTATAATTATTTATTTATCCCTTTTCTCAAGGCTAAGTTGTTTATCTCGACAATTGAGCTATTCTTTATGTTACTCCTCTCTCAGGGCGGTGATGGGTCAGGAATATCCTCGAGCAACCGCCAGCCAGAGCGACGCCCTGGGGGCCCGCCGCCCCCGGTGGCTAGTACGGGAGGATCGCCTTCGAATTTAAGGGAGGGAGGAAGCGCCGCGGAGTTCCCGGAGGACATTGATCCGAATCATGTAGGTGAAAAATGCGGGGTGTGGGATTCGAACCGGGGACCTCTCAGAACGTCAATAACAACAACCTGGACTTCCACGGTTTGGACTACTGGAAGGAGGGCGAGCCTTATTACCGTGCCACGCTGAAGTGGCCGTTCGACCAGGGACAGATATGCGAATTAGGCGGAGCGAAGCATCGCATCTTAATAAATAAAAACCAGAATAAGGTCTATTACGACTGTCCTGATGGAACTCGGGGGAGTCGACCAGCGGACGTTGTTGGCGCAGAAGCCTTGAAGAAGTTCACCGATGAGAACAGCTGCAGTGGAGCTTTCGAGGCGATGGGCCTGCCGAGTGAGACGAAGCCTATCAGAGCAGTCCTCGACTTGTGCATCAAGTTGTTCGGGGCGCAGGATTCTGGATACAGTGAAAGCATGGAGGATAAGGTGAGACTGAGGATGCGCTGGAGAGGGGAATGCAGTGTCAGGACTACGGTAGAGCCCCTCGGCAGTCTGAGTAGCTATAAAGGAGAGGATTGCTGCTGCTGCTGTTGGTATTAGATATTGTATGTTTTATTCATGTTCCTTGTTCACCTTTCATGGAGTTGGTTTGTTAGAATGGGTGCGGGTGGGTGGAAGTGGTTTGGAAATAATTAAGTATTATTCAATCGGTGTTTGGGTTGGTTCGTTGACTGTTGTAAATTTACGTACGGGAGATGTATTTTCGAAGAAGTTCATGGATCCGGGTTCGGCCGATAACACCTCGGCTAAGATCGATGCCAACTTGGTAAGTTTCAACATATACCGTTTTCAGATGTATAGGAGCGTGATAAATATTCTATCTCAGTGATAGGTGTGGAATATATGTCATTCGATAAAAGAACTCATCCAGGGATGGAGTACAACCTTCCCACATCTTAGCCGATACCACACAGGCCCCTTTTAATCGCTTCTCAATGGTATCATCTGCTACCTTGTACGCTTCCCTTCTGAGTGTCTCAGCCGTCGCTCAGAAATTCGGCACGTAAGTCTCTTGGAGCAGCTCGTTTTGAGCAGCTCGAGTTTCCTATCAGGTCCTGGCTAAACAGCATTAATGCTCTTCGCTGCATGCACAACGCCGGTCCGCTGGCCTGGGATGAAGAGCTCGCTCGTCTGTCCTCGGACCATGCCAGGCTGATGGCTGCTGAAAGGATGGGTGTCAATGCCCATCCCCGTCTGGAGCAAAAGAGCCTTCGCCCTAGAGTAGAGTTGCTGGTATCCTACAGTGGAAAGGCCAGTCCACAGTGCCGTGTGGGTGGAGATGACAGCTTCAATGAGCACTGCGCTACTCTGTCGTGGTACGTGCAGTATGACGAGTTCTGGAAGAACGCTGGCAATCGCTTTGGTTGGGCTGACCCGGTGTTTAAGGGCCAGATGGGCAACTTCTTCACGCTGGCTTTTAAGGGCTTCGATCGTGTGGGATGCGGCAAGTCTGGCGAGAAGTATGTCTGCCAATTCGGAAACAGCAAATGCAACAGACTTGATGATGCCGGATGCAAGGCGAGGAATCCCGGAGCGATGTCTAACTGGTTCCGTACCACTTGTGGGGAGTCTGATCCAGCGGCCTGTGTCGAACCTAGAGATGAGAGCAAGAGAGTTCAGTGTGGGATGGAGGCTGATTTGGTAGGATGGCTTTTATTCCTATTAGTGTTGGAAAATGAGACTCGTCGGGCATTTGTTTAATCATCTTCGCAGTGTTATTTTCCATTCTCCACCTTCATCTTTTTCGATAAAATCAACTAAGTTCGAAAGTGTCGGATTTGTTATTTCCATTATCAATACCAAGCAATTGGTGCTATTCAGGCCCAGCCCTACTCAGCTGCCGAGGGAGCCTTCAGCACTGTAAGTCTGCATAAAGAGGCTGCTCGTCATTTCTAGGCTACTGCGTGCAGGCCAATCACGGTGGTGGATCTGGTGGAGTCTCGGCATCTGAGAAGGAACCTGCCCGAGGTGGCTCTGAGGTAGATTGTGCAATAGTACAGTATTAGCAGCAGTATTGTTTCAGGGATCTGAGCGGAAGAGTGAGGGCAACAGTCCTCCGCCTGCAGCGGCCAGAGGCTCTCCTTTCTCCAGCGAGCCGAGGAAGGAAGGAGGATCTAGAGAGGAGGTAGGGTTATTAATTAGAGGCATCACTGTGAACGGTGAGGTGGTTGTTCAGGGTAGTGAAGGAGGACCATCGGGCTTCAGTGGCAGCACTGAGCTTGAGGTGAGATTGATTATTGAGTAGTTTGGTAGGCAGTAATATATTTAGGGAAGGGGAGCCCCTCCGGCAGAAGGTGAAAGCGAGCCCAGTGAGTCTGGCACGTCGTCGGTAGGTTGAGTTTTTGGAACTGGTGAACCTGTATTGGCGTTTCATTAGGGCTCGGTGAGGCAGACTTTGGGCGGATATACCGGCATGGATTTCTGGAAGGAAGGCGATCCTTTCTACAGAGCCACGGTCAAGGTGCCATTCGACCAGGGAAAATATTGTCAGCTTGGAAACGAAGTTCATTACATTTTGCTCGATAAACTAGCCAGCAAGATCGCTTACAAGTGCCCGGATGGCACCTCAGGAGATACGGCATTGACGAGCGAATGGGACAAGTTCACGAATGATAACAGTTGCAGTGGAGCGTTTGAGGCGGTGGGCCCAGAATCCGACACAAAGCCCATTCGCGCAGTCCTGGATATCTGCATTAAGCTTTTTGGTGCGAGTGACTCTGGATACTCCGCTTCTATGGAGACGGTAGGATGGAAGGCTGGCGGGACATTTGACATGTTGTATTTTCAGAAATAAGAAAGGCACAATATTGTCATTAAGCGTCACGCGCCACGATAATACATGTTCAAATTGTTCCCTGTAAACTATCGTATCGGTTGCGTTGCTATAATCCACCGTCACATTCGAGCAGGCCTCTTTTACCGTCTCTTGATGGTGCCCATCATCTCTATCTTTATCCTCACAGCAGCGCTCACCGAGGCTGATTTCGGAAAGTGAGTTGATGTTCACAATATTGGCTCCCGTTCCATCGCGGTTGGCAGGTCTTGGTTGAACACGATTAATTACTTCCGTTGCCTTCACGACGCTCCACCACTTGCTGAGGACTCTGAGTTGAAGCAGCTGGCCACACATTGGGCGCAAACGATGCGCAGCAAATCCCTCGGGGGTGATTCACATTCCGATCTGCAAAGGATCAGCCCGAGGGTCCGAACGGAGCTGGTTGTATCTTATAAGGGAGAAGGGTCGCCGATTTGCGCGCCTGGTGAGAGCAGCAATTTTAACGAGGACTGTGCGACGCTGTCGTGGTATATGCAATATGACGAGTCCTGGAAGGGTGTTGGATCGTGGAAGGGCCGAATGCCGAACATTACCAACTTCTTTACGTTGGTGTTCAAGCCCTATGACCGTGTTGGCTGCGCTAAGATTGATGACAATTATGTCTGCCAGTTTGGTAGCTCGAGATGTTTGAGAATAGGTAATGCGAAGGGAGAGGGGAGGGAGATCTCAATTCGAGACGGTAGATCATTGAACCAATAAATGTTCACAGGAATAGCAGGACCTATTCGTATTTGGCTGGAAGTATCTACTACGGATTTCGCTATATATCACGGAAGCCAAAAAGACTCAACAGTCTGATCTCACTAAGGAATATCATAACAATCGGAAATGGCTTCCACATTATCCCTGACTTGCTGCATATGTACCCGTGGCTCCTCAGATTCCTCTACTGAGAATGGCCAGCCGGATGAAGCCTGTTTGGCGACTGATCCACCGTCTATGTCAACCTGGTGGGAGGGGAACTGTGAAGATGAGGTCAAGTGTGTGGCGGCAAGAAACGAGGATAAGTACAAAAATGACAGGTGCGGGAAATCTCCGGGAGATCTGGTGAGATTCCTTGCACGATGGCTGGCATTGTTGATACCTGAGTTCAGGATGCGCCTTATTCGGCTGGCAAGGGATGGTATAAAACGGTACGAATCGTTTGATGGTAACTCTCATACCGCTCCTTCCTCAAATCAGGTGGCGAAGGTAGCGGACAGCAGCGGCAGTCCTTCTGCTGGTTCCTTTGCCGTGGGGATCATCACTGCAGCTGCAATGTTGATGCTCTATTGAGCCCCATCATGGGGCCCCCATGAAAAGCCTATTTGTCCGGCCGATCCATGTCGTTGCGTTGTTACTGTTGCTAAATACCCTACTAGACCTTCCAATGTGTCCAGCCCCGGTAGAGACCAGAGATAGTGTTAGGATCGGAGGCTTTTGTGGCTTCTGGGGTGACAGCCTCACTGCAGCACCGCAGCTGGTGCAGCGCGGGAGAGTGGAGTATCTTGTGGGGGACTACCTGGCCGAGCTGACCATGTCACTGTTGTACGGAGCAAAGCAGAGATCGGGCGGCAAGCTGGGGTATGCAACCGATCTGGTGGAAGTTATAAAGATGGTGGGAGGAGAGACCAAGGCCAGAGGAATAAAAATCGTAACGAATGCCGGCGGGCTGAACCCAAAAGGATGTAAGGAGGTGATCGAGAAGATATATGAAGAGCGCGGTTGGGGGGAAATAAAGGGTAGGCGCGGGGAGAGAGGGTTGAGGAGGGGACGGTCTCTGTCGTAGTTGGGGTGGTGTACGGTGATGATGTCCTTAAGGAGATCGGTGACATTATTGAGAATGTGCCACATAAGAAGAGCCTCACTACGGCTAACGTGTGGGTGATAGGAGGGAGGGGAGGGTGGCATGGTGGTGGTGACGTAGGTACCTCGGAGCTGCGCCTATAGTGGAGTGTTTGGCTTCTGGAGCTGACATTGTCATTACTGGTCGAGTTGTGGACTCGGCATTGGTTTTAGCGCCGCTTATCTACGAGTATGACAACGAGCTAGATTGGACTCTACCGGCAGTTTAGGTTTGGTTGGTCCATGGACGACTTGGATTTGATGGCTTCGGGCACGCTGGTAGGGCACGTGCTAGAGTGTGGTGCGCAGGCCACAGGAGGGCTCATGACAGACTGTATTGATGCGGGTGTGGCGGAGGGATGGTACGAGCGGGTGTCTGGCTGTGATGGGATGAGTCGGTCGAATTGGTCAGGTCGAATATGGGGTATCCTGTGGCTGAGGTGCTGGCCAGTGGGGAGTTTCTGTTGTCTAAACCGCCAGGGACGGGTGGCAGAGTTATGGTAGGAATGGTTGGAGTAAGCACTCAGTTAACTATTGCTAATAATTGCACCGGTACCAAATACGCGGATATCCGAGAATAACGGTATGCTAAAACCATGGGGAGG
This sequence comes from Perkinsus chesapeaki, assembly GCA_013115145.1. NCBI lineage: Eukaryota > Perkinsozoa > Perkinsida > Perkinsidae > Perkinsus > Perkinsus chesapeaki. The sequence goes on from JAAPAO010000677.1 coordinate 16,788, forward strand.
GTCGCACTTATAGCTACACTGTGGTGGCAAGGGCTTACTGACAGCTTCCATTTATTTTACGCTTTTCACTGGCTCCCTGGAAATGAACTCGCGGCCGATTCAACTTACATCCAATTGATTGTGTAATGAGAAATGGATGATTAATGCTGATGTTATATGACTGATAAGCGGAACGCGTCACCTAAAACGCGAGCTTTCCGGCAAACTCTTCATTTTTTATTGCAGATAGCTGTGTGCGTCGGAAGTGCCTATGGAATGCCAAAAGGATTATTTACTACTGTTAAAAGGACTGCGTGATGCATTTTCTACAACTGGGGATATTCGAACTCCCTATTATATCACGGCACCTGAAAGGGGACTTCTGGCTTGTTTATTCAGGTTGAAGGCGTAAAGGAGCAAATCCTTTATGAGATCGGAGACCCCGGCAACTACATAGTAAGATTGGCAGAGCCTTGTCGAGGGGTCGTACGGGCCGTCATTTCTTAAGGTGCCGGATGTCGTGTGCGATTTCACTCAAGTGAAAGTCGACCAAGTCGGCAATGATGTCGTGAGGGTGTCCAACGCCAGAGGCAAATGCCCCACGGAGACATACAAAGTTTGTGGTAGGAATGCAACGGATGGGGGCGACTCATCGCGGACCGCTGGTGGAAGGTACGTATCTGGACGGCTTCAAGGTCACTACTAGCATAATCGTTCGGGGGCACAACGCCGAGGTTAAAGCACGCAAAACGGTGGAAGCCATTATTAAAAGTAAGCCGGCAGACTTGTGGGGATTGTTGACTATGGTTGGTAGGAGTGGAAAGGCATCTTGGTACGAAACTGGACGAGACGAGAATTGAAATCATTGCTGGGGACTTTCAGGTGAAGGAATTACGACGGGCCAATTTGGAGAGTGCTTTTATTGCAGGCAATGGCAAGGCTGGCAGCGAAGCATAGAGATAGAAAAGTGTTGCAGCTATTGGCAAACGAGTTGGTTAGTGCAGGAACGTCGATGGCACCAGGTGAGAAAAATACGAAAAAAACACCCACCGTGGGGCTCGAACCCACGACCACAAGGTTAAGAGCCTTGCGCTCTACCGACTGAGCTAGGC
>JAAPAO010000678.1:0-17868 GCA_013115145.1 Perkinsus chesapeaki
CAGTGAGTCACCATAGACGGGCAGTAGCTATACTAGCATAATCATCACTACGAGATATACTAATGTGCAAATGCGGAGTAGCTTAGGAGTGGGAGTATCTTAGGATATCCGAAACGGAAATGAAACCGCGCTTGCATGAGCGAAGCGAAGGATCACAGATATACAAACGTCATGCATCTACAATATCTTGAGGAGTAGGTAGAGGCTGTGAGCGGACAATCTGCTGTCGAGCCATAAACGCACGCTGCACGGCGGCCGCGCGAGTGATGATCTTGTTGTACTTGTCGTTGAGATTAGCGATGACCGCAGCTTGGCGTATAGGCATCAAATTGTAACCAGCTTCAGTAGAAGATCGTCCATCAGCACCGTCTTCTCTCGATCCCAACCAATACACCAAATACGTATCAGCTGGCCTAACGGACATAACACGAGCCGGACCGATCCAATTAGAAGCAACCTTGTAGTGAGCAGGTCTCCAAACATAAACCCAAGTGCCCAAAGGTATAGGACCGCTACGTCGACCAACAGAAGCAAGGGCCCAGGACTTACGCGATGCTGCTCTTCTAAGATCCCAGTTAGCCTGGTAGAGCTTCAAGCTAACTCCAAGAGACTCTCTAATAGCTGCAGCAACCTGAGCAACATTGTTGTTAACCTTAGAGGCTAGCTCGGACGGAGGAATAGCTTCAAAGGCCTTGATAAAATGCTCAGCAGCGGGCGATAAGGGCCGACCATTAGCTCCACCAGGAAGTAGTGTAGTAGAGCCTTTGGCTAAATATAGATCATTAGGAGTAACCACAGCAGAGCACAGCGCACAACCTGGCAGGGGAGAGTTGTTGTAGGCGTGAGTGACCAAACTGTGATATTTCCACCAGTGGCAGGCAGGGGAGTTAGTTTCCAGCAACATACTCCGCAAACCATTCTGATACTCTCGATGGCAGCGCTCATAGAAGGCCAAGTGTGGGACATAGGGAGGAACAACCAGGAGCTGAATACCTCTGGCCACGAACATACCTCTCACAAGCAAGTTAGCGAACTCCTTACCACCGTCCATCAAGCACACACTCGGGGAGATATCATCAAGAAGCTCGCCCAGGACAGTCGCCACTTCCGCACTGGTCTTAGTAGCCAACGTACGAGTCCATATCCTATAAGTGGCAGCACAAACAACCATGAGGATATATCTAGGCGTTGGCAAGGCATCAGAGTTATTATCAGAGCGGACACCAGAAGCTTGGAAAGCAGTATCAACTTCGGCACCCCAAGGGCTAATATTATCAGCAGCAGTTGAGCCATAGACGAGCAAGTCGACACCAAGTAGCTCACCAGGAAGAGAGGAGCGGACACGTGCTTGGCCAAGAGAGTGCCGATGCAACCTGGAGGACTTGATGCGCTGGCACGTATCGCAAGAGCAAACGATACGGTTGACAAGCTTGTAGAGACCTTTACACCAGAAATAGCGGGCAACTAACTGACGAGTTCTATCACGACCGGGATGCTTAGCACAGACGTGAACAGCTTCGACCACTTCCTTAGCAAGGGCTGCGGGAACAACTATAGTAGGCCGTCCTTCAGGGGCTTCAATAGTACGCAAGATGATACCATCGTCACCAACATGGAAGAACTTCTTGAGGTTACTGATGTAGCTAGCAGATAACTCTGGACAGTTCCCTTCGAAGGCCTTGACAATGTTCTTGCAGAGAGGGTCGTCCACTTGACAGGACCTGATCTTGTCAATAAGATCATTCGAAAAGTCTTCGGGAACATCAGAACCAGGAAGCGGGTTGTCATCTACAGCAGATAACAAAGTTATATCTACATCCTCCGGGGCCTCGGCGAAGTCAGTGGAGATATCAGCAGTATTCCAGAAGCATAAGGGGCGAAAGGGCTGCAGTAGCAGGGCTTCAAAATATTGTCGCCGTTCCTCGAGTAGGTCGGGGATAACACGAGCACGAGTTGGACCATCGGCTGGATTAATCTTGCCAGGTATGTGATGCATACTGAGGCCCAACTTAGCGTCGCACTCCCTCGCTCGGTAGATGTTGACGATTTCCCAGCATGGAAGGCCTTTGGTACGGAACTTGCGGGCAGTACAGCGGGCAAGGTTGATGAGGCTGTCGGTGCAAATGTACCGAATCTCGACACCAAGCTTAGAGAGGAAGGCGCACACATCAATACCGAGGAGGATGGCAGTTAGCTCTTGGCGCACAATCGTCCACGACAGGCGCATAGTAGGGATAACCTGTGCCCTAGCAAAGAGCCTAGTACCCATCTTGTCGCAGACAACGGCCGCAATGATATCCTTGCTGGCATCCACCGTAATGAAGAACGGACCAGAAAGGTAGCGGGGAACTCGAGGCACCTCCGATAAGGCCTTGTACAGGGCAACCAGCTCGGTGAGAAGGGCGGCGTCACGCACAGTATCATCGGGCGAAGAAACAGCAGAGCTCATCTTGCGATGCAGTAGCCGCACTCGGAGCACGAGTTCCAACCACAGACCCATAGGGTCAAAGAATTGCCGCAGCCAGGAGTCGACCTTCCGAGGAGTGATGTTCAAATCAACAAGGTGCTCTAATCCGCACACGGACAAGGCATCCGCGTACGTGAAATCATCAATATTGTGCACGCGTGCAGAATCGCGGTCACAGAGCTGATCCTCAGTGAGGTGGTCGAAGGAAACCTCGGGAAGGGTCGACAACGGGGCTACGCGAACAGGGGAGATAGAAGAGCCATGGTGGATAAGAACACCAAGGTGCTTCACAACTGATTGGCTGCTATCATCAGTTTCCTTGTCGGGCTCGCAGACGAAACCAAAGAAGCGGGCAATGACTCGGAACACTTCGAGGGACACCATCCTAGCATTAGCAGTTTTGGCCGTGATGGTGGCATCGTCCAGGAACAAGCGTAACCACGATAAAGCGGTGCAAGGGCTTGAGAAGTCAGAGCGGGCAGAGAAGTGACGAGTAATAGGGCCAATCTTGAGGGAGCCGTAGTCCACATCAGTTGCCTTCGGAGCTGGGTCGCCAAAGAGGAAGGTCAGAATATACAGCGCGAGAGAGGCAACCGGGCGAAGGGCTCGCATGAGCATACCAGGGCTTGGACGCAGTCCCATCATAACAACGGAGAACTCGAAGGCCATACTCCGATAAATAAACCTCTGGAATTTACGACCGGACGACAAGGGCTTGTGCGGGAAGCAGTGAACACAGGGAAGTGGGGCATGTAGTAGGCAACGCTGTCATCAGCCTCGACATCGGACACTGGTACCGGGCGAATATAACCAGCCCTCTTGAAAGAATTAATCAAGCTATCATAGAGCTTAAGATGGCCTGATTGCTGTAGCCTGCCGAGAAGGGCAAGGTCTCGCCGAATAAGCTGTTTGAGGCAGCTAGTCAGACCTTCTGAGGCACGATGAAGGGTAGCTGCATAGTCATCCGCCTGGCAGAAGTGATAGTACCGTCCTTGAGCACCATCGGGCCTTTCTCAACCGAGACTAGCAGGTCGTGAGGGCCTTGAGGGTAGAGCTCAGTGTAGGGTAAGTCGTAGACAGAGACTTCGGACGTACTCTCCTTAACCTCAGAGCGGGCATCTATCTTAACATCAGTGGCCTCCTCGATAACAAAGTCGTCAACTATAGGAGAGATACCGGCCAAACACTCAACGGCGCTATAGCTGTCAATGGTGACACCGCGGTGCAGAGGACATTGAAGCAGGCTCGGAGCCACAGTGGCCTCCTCGAGAAGGGCCAGCAATTCACCAGGCTGAGAAATGTTATCAGTCTGCGTACTTGAGGACTTCTTAGATGGCTGCTGACGCTTCTTAGAAAGACCTTCTTGTAATTGATGCCACTGAACAGGACCTACACCGGTTCTCGCTGAACATGTACCAGGGGATATCCACATCAGCATGCCTAGAGCGGACAAGCCATGCATACCGATGACAAGAGGAGTAGTGAGCTCGGGGACAACGAGGAAGTCTAGCTTGACCCTGGAGTTGACGGTGAGAACAGTGAGTCGAATGGCCTGAGTAGCATAGAAGGTCTGCTTGTTGGCAACTCGAAAGGGCTAAGGGACTGGTAAAGAATATACCTGACCAAGTTTAGAAGCCACAGATAGCTGAGCAAAGTTGCAGCTAGCACCAGTATCCAGAAGGCAGACGACACTGACAGGACCGGACGAACCTCCAAGCTCGGACACGACCTTAATTGATGTAGAGAGCGCACCAGGGGCTTTAGCGGGCTCGGACTCGATGCATCCTAGAGACTCGTAGAAGTCGACAGCAGTATCGGACTCACTAGGATCGGCGCCAGTGATAAGGGCAGCATTAGACTGCTCCGTTAGGGGCTCCTCGCGCGGCTTCGCGGACGGACATATAAATGCCAGATGTCCAACCTGAAGGCAGCGGCCACACGGAATTCCCGCTGCGACTATACGGTTGTCACAGTCGGCAGTAGAGTGGCGATATATGCCACACTTGGCACATCTCTTAGCGGAGTCAACAGGAGCTCTAGCGGGACAGTCATTAAGGGCATGGGTGGCGCCAGCTTCTCGACAACGGTGGCAAGCAGGTCTGGGTCTCTTCTGAGAGCCGGTGGGCTTAGAGTCACGCGACTGCTTATGACCTTTAGCTCCACCATCCATAGTCACCGAAGATGTGGCCTCACCAGTAGTAGCAGCGGCGAGGACTTGTGGTGCAGGAGGCGGGCAGGGAATAGAGGTCGGAGGGGCCGGTGAGGTTCCTTGGGGCCAGGCATAGTTGGCAGACTGAGTCATAGCTGTGTCGTTGTTGGCAGCGGGCATGAAGGTTTGTAAGGGCTTCTTGACATAGTCACCTTTCTTATCGAGTATCCACTGACCAGGGCGTAAGGCACTCCAGCCAGTACCTATGCGATGGTTAACACAATGGACTCGAATCCTACGCTGGAATTCACTCTCCTCGAGGTTGAGCGGGACGTGATCAGTCACCCAAGCACTAACTTCTGCCGGAAGAGCAGCAAGTAAGCGGCCATTAGCTTGAGTAGCGGGGAAGAGGTGTCCTCGCCTACGAAGTTGAGCTAGTAGAGTAGTGAACTCCTCCTCGAAATGACGGTAGGTAGGAAAGTCAGCGAAGTGCAGAGTATACCACCGGTTGAGGATAGTGCTGTCGTCGTTCCCCTGGTCAGTACCGTAGAGTTGGCGGAGAGCAGTAGTAGCCGCCTCATATTGGCGACCATAGGGAATATGGTTGATAGCACCGTAAACAGACTCGAGCTTGATGGTGAGCTGTTGAGAGACATGACTGGAGAGGTTCTCGAATAAGTAAATAAATCGAAAACCATCAGAGCCTAACTTGAAGATCATGGAACTACATTCCATCTCATGAAGAAAGTCTTGCAGGCTCCTAAACTCCGTCTCGTCAGCAGAGCCTTTCCAAGGACCACCAGGAGGACCTTTAGCGGACGAAGCGGCCATGCGAGAGCGCTCTTGAGCCCAGTCAGATGCAGCACCAGTGCTGGAGCCGATATCAGCACGAATGCTCTCCTCAATAGTTCGCAAGTTGTCACCGGGGTCGACAAGAGTAATACTGTTGTTGCCACCAAACCTTGCTGTAGGAGCGGGCAAGGCTTGAGGCAGAGGCAGTTGGGGTACAGCTTGTTGTGAAGGGCTATAAACCGGAGCTTGCTGTGTAGGGGGCTTGCTTGCAGAGGAGCAACCTGTGGAGCATTATTAGCTACCGGAGTTGAGCGAGCCTTCTTGAGAGCCATAAAATCACAAAACTGCTGGAAGAGAGAGTCCATAGGGTCACCAGGGCTAACCTGTTGAGCACCACTGAGCAGACCTTGAGGAATAGAGCGGACAAAATCTGCTTGATGGAATTGCTGTGGAGGTTCTTCTCTAGGGCGTAAGGGCAAGACAGGCGAAGGCGTCTTAGAGGGAATGTCGTGCTGGACATAGTGCATAGAGTAAGCGGACACCTGCTTGCTAGTAGGAGGCCTCTGTTGCATAGAGTGATCAGAAAAGCCATACTGATCGTGAGCTTCAGAGGTATTGGCCGCAGCAGTGTGGAGAGGTAGAACGGAGTGCTCATCCACAAGGGAGTCAGCGTCGAGCAAACTTATCTCAGGGGCAACTTGCTGCGTAGAAGAGTGAGCAGAAAATTCCCTCTGATCTGTAGCAGGATTGCCACCGAGTAGCAGTGGTGGCTCTCCACGTTCAGTTACAGGACCCTGAACAGGCAAGGGGGTGGTATCATTATCAGCGGACTCGTGCGAACCAGCGACGTCTGTAGGTGGGGTAGCCTGAGGAACCAAACCTTGCTGTTGACGATGTTGAGCAAGACGTGGAGAAATTCTGGGCTCACGGCTGAAGTTCATATACCAAGTTAATAGAAGCTAGTTGAAAAGGTTCTCGGATGATAATAGCAGCGATTTGGGGGTTTAGAGTATCACTGCGAGACTCCTAGAGACGCAACACCTAGAAGATTGCAGATATAGGTGTAGTAGGCAGAGTAGTAGGCGATGAACGGACGTAGTCTTCAACCAAGGAGCAGAGGTGAAGACAGAGCAAGATAACGTCGGAACAATGCCAGAGATGAGACGAGGGTTTTGCCCAGAGCAAGGGCAGGCAGAACAGAACAAACTGAACTGAGATAACAGAAATCACATCAACTACTAAGGGCTAAGTAGATCAATTAATCAGCAATAGATGTCGATAGGCTAGAATCTAATATCGATCGATTCATGCAATTTGCACAAACGACATCGCGCTACTATTATAATTGTTGATGATGGAGGAAAAGCACCCCTTTCTCCATCTTTGACCATCATCATCATTTATATTATTATTATGGGAGGAGACGGTGGATCATTACCAGCACGTAGTGTTATGGTTAAAACTAAAGGTTATGGTTTATCACGTAATGATAGTATTGGTGGTATGGGATATGGTGCAAATCATATGGGTAGAATAGAAGAAGAAATAATTGATAATAAAAGATTAAAACAGATTAAAATGCAATATTGTACATTAACACAAGATATATTATATAAAAAACCAGTAATAATATTATTATTAGTAATAAGGAATATTATTATTAGGTGGTAGTATGCCGATATGGTAATATGTATAGTAAAGAATCATTATATAAAGCATTATTAGACAAAACAAAACAAGAATTACCAAAAGAATTGAAACATATTAGAAAAATTAAAGATGTAATAAATATGAGTTATTACTTGTTAAACTACTGCTGCTGATCTTGCTTGACTTCTCATGCTGCTGCTGCTGTGATTCTTCTTCTTCTCCTTGTTAGGTACGTACTGCTAATATTGAATGGATTGATAATATTGATATTACTAAAGATAGACATTGTACATTTAGATGCCCAATAACTAAAAAAGATTTAGATGATGGTTCAAGAAAAGTTGTTATGTTATGGTCATGTGGATGTATAATGGATAAAGAATGTTGTAATATTAATAATAATAAATGTATGAATTGTGGCGCACCTTATAATTATAATAATGATATTATTAATATAGCGCCTATGACTGAGGATGAAATAAAACATAATAAAGATATATATAATAGATTAAATAATACAAAAAGAACAACACATAAGAAGAAGAATAATAAAGGATATAATAACATTAATAAGCAGGATACACTAACAGCAACAATAAACAAAAGAACATTTAGTGCAAGAAAAGAGTAATATAAATATCAGCAATAGATACAGATTGTCGTTGTTGTCGTTTATATATTATTATTAGGTATATTGATGATGCTATGAATAAATTAAGAAAATCATCTGTATATGATTCATTATTTAATAATAAAAATAATGATGATGATAGAGATGCGTTTGGTAGATCATTTTAATAATGGTTATAAAATTGAAAGTGAATATCTGTACAATAATTATTAGAAGTATTACTGCTATTGTGTTAATTTAATTATTATTATTCATCATAATAATAGATATCATTGTTATATAATACAATGGCTTCAAATAATGAGGATAATATTAGAAAAAGAATCAATGTTATAAAAGATGATGGGAATAATAATAAGCATATAAAGGGGGATATTGATGATAATGGTACTACTAATAATAGTAGTATAATAAAATCATTATTTCCTATTAATGATGGTGATGGATTCTTTTTACCATTATTTCCGAAGTAATAATAATATTATATATATTAATAATAGTACAATTATTTTTATTGTTATTATTATAGTATATTAGATACATAACAAAGGAAGGTGGTAAAGAATTAAAAGAATTTAAATATTATGGTGAAGATCGTAGTATATTATATAAATATATATTATCACCATTAGCTGAATATTTAGTAAATAATTATACATGTAAATATAGAATACATCCAAATATATTAACAATAAGTGGTTTAATATGTACTATTATACCACATTTAATAGTATTATATTATGCACCTAATATGATTGAAAAATGTCCATCATGGGTCTGGTTATTAACATCAATAATGATATTTATTAATCAAACGTTAGATAATATGGATGGTAAACAAGCAAGAAAATTGGGTTTATCAAGCCCATTAGGATTAGTATTAGATCATGGTTGTGATGCACTTAATGTTGTTATGACTACATTTTCAGTAGCAACTTTATTTCAGTTTGGATCAACATATAAGTAATAATAATATAATAGTACTACTACCGTATTATAAATAACGTCGTTGTTGTTGTTGTTAATTTAGAACATTATATGTGATGTTGATTGGAGCAGTACCATTCTTTTTTGCAAGTTGGGAGGAATTTTATGCAGGTAATAATACTAGTAGTATTAATAGTGATGGTGGTGGTGGTGGTGTTATATAGGTGAATTCATTATGCCACAATTTAATGGACCATCCGAAGGTATATTCATACTTATAAGTGTATTCTTAATTGGTTATATAGTTAATGACTATACAATATTCTATCATAATATATTATATATACCTAAGATATCATCATTATGCTGCTACGGGCTGTTATTATTATCATCAGATGGTAGTAGTAGGTGGGGGTTAGAGGACTATATACCATCACCATCAGCAGCAGCAGCAGGAGGAGGAGGAGTAAATGGTGATGATCATGATGGTGATTATTATAAATTAGAATATTGTGATATACCATTAATAGGGTAAGTATTATTACTATATTATTATTGATATTACTATTATTATTAGGTGTACTATATTCGCACTTATTGTTATATATACTAATGTACGTAATGTTATAAGACATGAAAAAGATAAAAAAATATATTATGATAATAATAATAAAGAATTGAATAGGATTAATTATAGTGGACATCATCGTAATCATAATCATCATCATCTAAAACATTTAAAACATTATAATGGTAATAGTAATACCATTAATACGGTATAGTCACTGTGATTATCGACATTGTGTTGTTGTTGTTGTTGTTAGGTAAGAGGCCTCGTATACGTGATGCATTATCATGTGCATTCCCATTTTGTTTGGGTGGTATATTATCATTATTATGGGTATTATGGTCATATGATAATGTTATGGATAAACATCCAAGATTAGTTATATGGATGATTGGTTTAATATTCTCTAAATTAGTAACACATATACAATTAGCACATGTTTGTGGTGAAAGATATACGGCATGGCGTAAAACATATTTAATACCATTAATTATAATAACATGTAATAATAATAATAATACTAGTGATAATAATAATAATAATAATAGTGATAATAATAATAATAATAATAGTGATAATAATAATAATAATACTAGTGATAATAATAATAATAATATTAGGTAATTGTGGTATTGGATATTATTTTGGATATAATGGTGGTAGTGATGGATCACCACCGATAGATGAATCATTATTATTAATATGTATGACAATGATAGCAATAATTGGATATTTTAATATGGTATATGGTGTATTAACAGAAATGGTAATATAATAATAATAACAATGATATACATGTATATTATTATTATTAGGCTGAGGTATTAAAATGTAATATATTTACAGTACCAAATCAAAATAATAATAATAATAAAGAATAATAATAATAATAATATTGTCATAGGTTACCTGCTTCATAACTAACATAATACTACTTCTCTTATGGAAGTTATTTTCTTATTATAATTATTATATAATCATTTAGTTGTTAATCATCAACAAACATTTGTATATATTTATTATATGACCATACAATTAGTGATACTCATACTTTAGACTAGTACGTAGAGGAGCTTAGAATCCACAACTCAATCATCAGTCATCACCGAGTAAGATGATGGTGCCCCCCCCGCCAAGTATGTAAGTAGTAGTTATGTCATCATGGTCATATGGGCTGCTGTTTAGTGGTTATATAATAACATATATAATCTTTTCCCATACAACGATCCTTTATCTCACCATATCCTTCTTTATTCCAGCATCTAGTTAAGCATTGATAATCGTGCGGCCAGTGAAGTGCCGCCATCAATCTCATTCCCTATACAGCATTTCTGAGCAGCCTTCACTGCCCATTCAAAACTGGGCCAAAACTGGACGACGACGACGATGACGATGATGATGATGATGATGCTGATGATGATGATGATGATGATGATGATGATGATGATGATGATGATGCTGTGGTATCTGGCTGATCTTATTCGACGCATCTTCAAGGGACACCAACTCGCTCTTACCGTATGATCGCACTTATCGCCCTATCTTGGGTCCCCAGTAAGTCAGCGAGTGCAAGTGCGCTGGTTGGTATATGGCGGCGGCGGTAGTATAGCTGCGCTTTCAATGCCCTTGAGCTGCTACCCACCCTGCATCACGATTGCATAATAGTAGGGGAGTTTAATAATCTATTAAAACCAGTTGGCAACTACCTCGATGCCACGGGTGTTCGACCTCGTCGTCGTCGTCGTACTGCTGCTGCTGTTGCTGTTGCACCACTTGCCATCTCTAGAGGACCAGCGAGGCCAATTACAGGCGAGCCATGACGGTCGAACTCCATCACGGTTTCAACATCATCATCATCATCATCCACTCATCTCAGTGGCATGATCTAAACAGTATACTGTAGGTGAACCAGCGAATGAGTGAAGCCTTCGAGTGAACAACCCCATACTGGTGCACCGAACGCGATGCGAGGGATATCGAGGATTCAGGCATTTCAGTGGAAGTAGCCCAGCAGCAGCAGCATGCATTGGATCAATTGGCCAATATCAAAACTGACCGAGCGTCGCCACCACCACCCTACGAGCAAACGCATATGCGATAGATTGAGATAATACCTGTGTCACACCGTTCAGTTGAGCCTGGTCAATAATAAATAATAAATCATTAATAACAGTAGTAATAATATGGTTATATGTCAATCAGGCAATATTAGCAGAAAATTAAATAATAATAATATTGAATAAGGAAAAGTGATAATCATCATCATACAATACTATCATTAGTATTCATAATCTTGGAATTTTGGTGGCCGTATAATATTTATTATTGTCATATCTATTCGTATTATATAATATTTATTATTGTCATATCTATTCGTATTATATAATATTTACTATTGTCATATCTATTCGTATTATATTTAATATATTAACTAAATCACTCTAACATGGAATTGTATTAACATGTTGCCCCTCCTCTTTTCCTCTATGTTGTATATATTATTGTGTATTAATAATGATTATGTTACCTCCAGTAAATGTATATTAGGCCTCATTATTATTGATAATAATACTTAATAATAATAATCAATGCACCTGCTGATGATGCTGCTTCTACTGACTATTGAGGGTATATATTTATCATCCTTATATAAAGTTAATGGTTATAAATTTGGTCAAAAATCAGGAATAGAAGGATGGTTAGAAGATCATAATTATTTTCGATGTATGCATGGTGCAGGTGAATTAAAGTGGAGTGATGCTCTAGCCAAAAGGTAATGTATTAGCATTATTATACCGTTCATTATTATAATACTATTTATCTGTATGTAACACCAACATAATAATTATTATATATCTTTAGATCATTAAACCAAGCTAAACGTATTAATAGTATTGAAATGATTGAACATAGTGATTCATATAATGGTATACCACCTGGTGGAGAGAATACTGCATTATCTGGTGGTACTAAATGTAGTAAAGGTATTAAAGATTATAATCAAAGTTGTGCAGTATGGTTATGGCATAATGAATATACAGAATATTGGCACAATAATAAAGGATATAGATGGCAAGATAATCTTGGACAAATAGGTCATGCTACAGCAATGTTATGGAAAAATATTGATATTATCGGTTGTGGTATGTATGGTAGAGGTTATGTATGTCAATATGGTAATAGTAAATGTGTTAAAAATACATATGAATGTTGGAAGAATAATCCTGCTCAATTACCTAATTTTAATATGGGTCAATGTAAAGATGATGGTTCATGTGTTGAACGTTGGGATTCTAATCGATTAAGTAAATGTTCAGGATACAAGGTATTATAATAATACTATTACTAGTTATTTGATAGTCTGTGATTATAGGTTGATGTTAAAAAAGCGATAAGGCAAGGTAACTTAGCTATACCACCTTCATTATTATCTTCAAAGGCTTATTCTCCTTCAATGCCGCCATCTCATCTGCAGGGTATCACCACTCTACTGCAGGTATGATCAATATAGGCTGGAATTAATTTTATGGCACATTTTATTATTAGGCACAAGAATCATGGAAATCATTGTTTAGCATTATCACTCTAATATTGACAATACCATCATCGTTACCAATACTTATATGTGTCGTCGCTATGTTTGCATAATCATAATCATTATGTCATTGCGATGTGTCAGCATCTTACAGATGCTTGCCTGCTTTTACCGGCATTATTATGTTACACTTTTATCAGCATTAGTGTTAATCAGTTCTTTTCAATTGACTAAAATTTGCGATAGTTCCTCATTTTTGTTAAGAGTATGGAGCTGTCGATGAATCAGCATGCATCAACCGATGCATGTTTGACCTGCTACGGCCCCGATTCGGTGTGTTCAAGAGTTCCACTGAACTCGGTATTTAGAATAGGCTCGAACGAGAAGTCTGATAATTTCCAGGTTTAACTCGCACATCTTAATGAGTATCATACCCGTTCCAAAGTTATGGCCCACGCCAGTTCATCGCCTAACTCTTATCCCCTCTCATAAGTTATAACATGTTCGCCAAAGTATCACTATAAAAAGTGTTATTCTGACTGAATGTACGTCGAGTCTGCCGTTTCTTGACGAACGACTACATCCATCTCTTATACACCATGTAGGATCCGGTAATCCCTTAAGATCAAGCTTTGGGGACCAGCGTATCGGTTTGTTCCATAGTACAACACTGCCAGCTTCATCGACTTATCTGGCTCGTTGGGCTGCCCTCGAGTTATAACACATTCTTGATGACGTTGGTTTCGGCCGCTCAACAAGCTCCTTTGTCAGCGAGCGCAGGCCGCTTTGGCCGTGTGTCATATACAACTCTGGCCCGTGTGCAACCAGCAAATGAACGACCGAGCAAGGGTTGAACCCACCATCGATATGGAGGCTTTCAAACGCGATGATGGCAAGCTGCAATTGAGTTCTAATATTGTGTTAGGCTAACAAAAAATTAACTGTTAGCTAACACTGTTAGCTAAAGCTAAGGATATAATTCTCTACATGTCATGTAGTACATGATCACAGACATCGGATCAAAATTGGCGGACGCACGAATTAAATCCTCCCGCTACGGCGCGTGGGTCCGAGTGTGGGAAAGTGAATTTCCTAAACTTCAAAAGGCCAAAACCGAAAATCGGTCAGGTCCTTGCGCCGAGTTGGAAGGGATATAATAACAAATAGAAAGTAGTAGTAGTAGTAGTGGCTCTCCCTTATTATTTACGTAATATAGGCCCTAAATTGCTTAAGATCGCCCTAAAATTCTCAATTGCCCCTTATGTTACTTACTATTCCCCTTAGTGGAGAGTGATTAATTCAGCCACTATATTTTCATATAATATTGGGTAAGTAGGTTAGTTACTCTACCTTTATGGAGTTACATCCTATCTAACCCAATCAGTCAAAGTGTGTCAACAATATTGTCGTTTTCACGGTTTCACAAGTTAACTGAATAATAATAACCAAATATATTGTTATTCATAGAGTATACAACATAAGTAGCAACAATTTCTATGATTGGGTATAAGAAATAAGAAACGAAGACTTGATTTATCCAAGTTGAATATGGACAGGACTCTCATCAATAGGGGTGTAATCAGTGCATGTACCTAAATCTTTTATAGAATATATGAATAATGTAGTATTGCTTACTCAGTCATGAGTGAGGCACTTTCAACTTATCATTACATTGCTACCATACTATCTACACTCTGTTTGCATTCGTAATTGCAATGCCGTTGATCCATGAGATTAGCATCTGCTGGACTCTGGCCTCAGATTTTGACTTAATGATTTTCACTTTTGACTCATGGCCCTATCAAGCATTATCACAGTTCGTGGCCACCTTGGAGTATCTTAGTTAGTTGGAGTAACTTCTCTTTTATGAGTGAAAAGGACTGCAACCGCACCACGTCATCGCGGTATGTGGTATGTAATTTGTTACAGCGTGCAAGTCACTGGATGGTTCGCTGTGCGAGTAAACAAGCAAGGGATAATAAGCGGGGTAACTTTTGCAAATCAATTATAAATTTATAAATTTTATAAGTCAAGTTGAACAAGAATGAAAGTTGAAAATTAGTTTTGGGAAAATTAGAGTTTAAGCAAGTTAGGTTGTAGAAGAATTGAAGTTGAATAAATTTACATTATGAATCACGCACAGCAATTAGCTAATAATTTTCTACTTCACTGTATTATGCTGTAACTAGCTTTGTTCCTATCACGTTTTATTTTGCGGTACGTTTTACTTCGGTTTGCTGTGGTAAGCTTGAACCATTCTACTTGTGATCTTTTCGTTGCGTGATAATGTGTTGTATTATAGAACTCAATATAGTTTAGTTGAGAGATTGGGAATCCATGCTTCTTTCTTAATTACTGCTACTAGCATACTCTAGCGGTCGACAAATTCCCACTTTCCGCGACCGAGGCTATTGTAGTCAGGCCGGCGACGCACACGGAGTCGCTTTCTGAGTGGTGGAGTCGAAAGCGAACTCTCTTCTATATTATGTTGGACGTCCTCGTATGTCGAAGATACTGCCTGATAATGCCCTTGCTGCCTTGTAATGTCCGCATCACCTAACAAGCGTATCATTTATCCCAGAGAACGTAGGTAGTAGGCAGCCGGGTTGCTCGCCTTCTTCTGTAGGGCCTAGGGATTCGTGTCCACCTAATAGTGTCTCGTCTTCTACATATGGGGATATGGTATCATGGGCATCGTGTGGGTCTTCATGTAATGTCATCATTTGTCGAATTACGGAATGGTCCAATTCCTTTGCAGCATGTGAGAGTCGCCCGATATTGCTAGCCGGTCTCGCTGCATAGCCGGCAACCCCTCGACTTCTTGCCCTGTAAGCCTCGTTCATTTGGAGTGCGGGGGTTGTATCGTATCTACAATGCCTGTACACAGAGCTGTCGAGAATAACAGTGATGCACTAATTTAGTTTCAGATACTGGTGTATATAGGGAAGCCTGCACGAAATTTGTATTATTAACGTAAGCGTGTGCATTGCTCAACTCTATAATGCACGAACCTCAGGTTTACCATTTCTTCTTCACTCACTTTGGCCTTCCTCTACTTCTTGGTGCAAATGGCATCAGATCTACCAACTCGAATGATCCAAGCCGCCCTTCCAGCAAAAGCTCAACTCCAAGACAATGTATACAGGCTTCTTGCTTTGGTTTCTTGTTGTCTATTGACTTGTAGCAGATACACCACATTTTATCACCATCGGCCTTACTGTCTACTACATATAGGTTCTCCACTGCATCGCGTAATGTCTTCTCCCAACGATCCCAAGCCGGTGCATCAGAATTGAGTTAGCGGAGTAAGTAGTGCGCAGCAATATTATTGAGAGTGTCAGTGTCACCGGTAGCCTGTATAATGTCGTTAGTGGGTATCACGAAGTATCGCGACGAGTCGTCGGTGAAAATTATTTCTGTCTTAATGGCCCACTCTGCCGCGTCAGTAGCTTGGTTAAACGTTACTCTCTCTCCAGGCACCGCATCCGCTTCGCCTTCCCAGGCATAGTCTTCTACTGTTAATTGAGTCACCAGGCTGCTGAATGAGCAACCCTCTTGAATACGGCCTAAGGTACAAGGGCTTCTAGAATATATGTAAATTCTTCGCTATATAGGGTTGCCACATGTCTATTTACTATGCAGTAGAGGGCGAGAATTAATAACGTTGGTTTCAAGTCTAAGGGGTTCGAAGGCCCATTGAAGTCATACGATGCCATAGCATTATATCAGATGGTAACAATATGATATCAATATGGGCTATGTATCAATACATTCGTGTTATTTATATGCCGATTCTCCGCAGGTAAATCCACTCACCTTCTTTCACAGAGGAGTTTATGCCTTCAACGGCACAGCTGTGGTGAGGGACAGTTCCCAGGACTCCGTGGGCTCCAACGTACCACGTCGCCGAACCTCGGTGGCCTCGAACTTCTCCCAAAGGGATGGGTATGTTGGGTACCACTTCTTCTCGAGCAAGTTTACCGCATCCTCGAATAGGCTGTCGCTTCCGCAACAGTGGAGTACTTTCAGGTCTCTGTAGAAGTCGCCCCTCTTGGAGCTAGCTGACTTGGCTGAGCCTTCTGTCTTTGTGTTGATGAACGACGAGGACCAGCCCCTAACAGTCCGTAACATGTGTACCCAGCAGTAAAGGCGGGTTCTCTCTGTGAAAGCGGCACGGCACCAGCGGAGTTGGGAGGTGAGCCCTGTTGGACTCAGGGCACCAAATACCTGACGCGATGAAGTAGACATTCAGGTTTAAGGCATTACTGTTTATTTGAGACATACAGGGAACTTTCAGCAACAATTAGTAATAGTCTATTAGTACTCACTAATATATATAATTTATGATATGATGAACTGTGAGGTAGTACCATGACGCATGATCATGATTCATGAGATGAATAATATACTTCTTATTAATACGTTTAATATGTAACATATTCGTCCAGCTTTAATAGTATAATAAGATCTATATTTATATCTATTGATATTTTATAAGTGCCGAGTTGATATACTCGTTTGAGATTGGAGTAAATACCTACTATATATGATAACCACAAATTGTGTATGGTATATAGTATGACTATCATATCACTATATATAATCATTATTCATCAACTACTACTTGTTATTAGTATATTGACATTTGATTACCTAGGTTAATAGGTTACTAGGTTATATCTCTATTCTATACTGAATAATGATGGATATAATAGGTACTGATAATTAGGATTATAGTTTCAAAAGCGTGATAGATTTATATATTATTGAATGGTAGATGAATACGGTATATTATGTCGTGATAACCTATAAGAGGAAATATAGAAAATCAAGCTCTAAGTGTAGAGGACTCTAATTGCATTATATAATGGGATCATTAGAGAGACATTCCTTCTCACTCGCATCCCGCAGCTATACTCCTACATTGGCTTTCTGTCTGCGTGGTGAAAGGAGTGCTGCCCGAGAAAAAAAAGATAACCTATATCCTATTTATAATGTATATAGTAGTCTATATCATATCTATACATATGGCCACAATATTTCCACTTTTAAGCTTATGGCCAAACTAACTAGCGTAACAGCTTTGTGTTACAGACAGATTAGAGTACACTACAAGATAGCAAGATATAGCATAATATTTATTCATCGA
>JAAPAO010000679.1:6261-17765 GCA_013115145.1 Perkinsus chesapeaki
GTGGTATGAATACCTAGTATCTCTGTATGTTATTACCGTGAGATGTTGTAGCGTGATTTAAGGGAAATGTGGTATGAATACCTAGTATCTCTGTATGTTATTACCGTGAGATGTTGTAGCGTGATTTAAGGGAAATGTGGTATTAACGTTATTATTGAATGTCAGGTTCAATATATCAATTGCGATATGGGATATATTTACCTAACTGTCAAGAGCTGTGCTGTGAGTAATGGTAAATGTGTAGAGGATGCATCAGTAGCATCTACCTTTACATTAACAGTAGCCAGTGATGCAGGTAGTAGGGATGGGGAATGGACTTATGGAGGCTGTAGGATATCGCTGGGGATTCCAATCTACAAAATTTAGAAATATTCGGGTTGGTTTGTGTATCAATATTTAACAGATATCTCAGTGAACCACTCGCGTGAGAGTAGGCAATTGTTTGATATCACAAATGATTTTGAGGCGGAGGGAAATGAGAGTCGGCGATTTGCATAACAGTTTCGAGCGCACTAGAGATAGCGGTATTCTGGTAGAGATTAGCGTATCTTAAGTTGATTCACGGTTTATGGCGGCTGGAGATGGATTTTACCACTACTGGCAATGGTATAATACGTTTCGTGTGCTACTTTTGGTGATTTTGAATGGAGTATTAGACTCGAATGGATAAGGGTGAAATTACTCATACTAATAATTAAAAAAAGTTACCTTTGTTGTGGATGTCAGGATCAACCCATGTCCAAGATGGTGTGCCTATCCATCAGAAGGTTCATATGGCTAAGAAGTTTGTATACACGAATCCGATGGTAGATAAGGGAGAGGGTAATAAAAAGGATAATAATGAATCCGAGGTAGTGTGGCGGCAGGGGGCGGACGGCAATATGGGAATATCCTCGTGTGGTTCCTATGGCGATAGCAGGAAGAGCTAGCAGTAGTGAACTGCTTGGCCGGCGGGCTAGCCCAGCGCTGGTACTAGTCGATCGACTAATACTCTGGCCGAAAAATGGCCATGGGAGGATAACCATAGGCTTTCGCACTTCGTGCGTAATTTCTAGAGCGAATTGGTGTGGGATTCGGGGCGCGTGACTGGGGAAGGGGTACTCAATTGTCGATGGCTGTTGATGTGTATATCTTTTGACTTCAGGGGAGCAGTGAGGTTGATTCGGCTTCGGCGTCGGCGGCTATCAACTTCAACGATTTGCTTGTTAAAGCGGCGGTTAATGGGGGAAGAGGGTCTCTTATGTTAAGCAATGATGAGAATTTCGCGACAAGTAGGATGCGGGGATCGAACCGGGGTTGGCAGGTGTTTAAAATTAGGCACACAGGCTGTATTTTGCGGCTATGACGATGCTGGTGATACGAAGGCAGATGGAGGCAACGTCTGCACTTTTGTTATTAAGAAGGATGATCCGATACGGAAAAGCAAATATATTTATGCTAAAATGGTAATAGGGAATACATCGCTCCGTCGGGTGGGAAGGACTTGCGGCGGTGATATGAAAATGAAACAGTTCGTTTCGAGCATTTGGTTTCGAGGACACACTTCTTCAGCCGAGGAGTACGGTGGTCGCGAATCTTGCGTTTTTCATTGATCAACAAATTGATGAATTGAGCTCACGGGTGTGAAAAGTGGGTGTGGGTGACGGTGGTCGGCGTTTATTGAGAGGCGATGGAGCAGCGTGGTTGATGGAATATTTCAGATACCTGATTTGACGGACTCGACGGGAACTGCTCTCCTGGATTTTGACTTCCTCATGGCCGATGTTGGTGGTGAAATTGTTATGAAGAATCATCAGCCGGTGAATGATGCTATGTTGAGTGGTGGTAGTAGAAAGTATAAGATATTCATACCGGCATCAACGTCAAGGTGGGTATCTTAGGTTGGAGCGTGTAAGATACGCAGGTGTGGTATTTTTCAGCTCTTCGGGTACGCCGTCTCCTGTGTCTGCGATGTTCGATGTTTCGAAGACTAGTGGACCGGTGGAAATTGAAATATGCGATGCTGGACTGTAATAACCTTTCTGGGAATTGAACCCGGGTCTTTGGCATAGAAGGCTGAAGGCTTATCGTAATGCGCTATTCAGGAACTGCAAAACAGTGAAGGGAGATGGGTCCGTGCAGTTAGAGGAGGAAGCTAGCAAGGGGAATGTAGCTGGGAAATGGATGCATGTAACGTCAGCATTTGCTAAGTGTTATTAGATAGGAAGTGTAATCGATTTTAGGTTCGCGCCAAATGTGAAGGCAAGTGCTCCTATCGTCTCACTGGTGCGTTCTTCTTGAAGTCCAACTCGCTAAGACTTAATTATCGCCCAATGACAGTCCCACTGGACGGTGGCAGTTTTAAAGACTGTAATCGCATGGGTTCGAACCCTGGTTAAGACGTTTTTGTAGGGATGGTCGGGTATAAGGACACTGACCATTGGCTGCTGCATACGGAGGTTAGAGGGCAGGAGGCGGATGCAGTTAAGACCTGCATCAAGGATCAATGCTGTAATAGGGAGGCTATCGGGTTAATGTAGACTAGGAATCACGGTCACTCCACAGTCACCTACTATTCACTAAAAACTCTTGAACGTGAATTGGATTTTAGTGGGCTGATGAGCTTTAGTGAATTTTTGAAGCCATATCCAGGCGACTAGGTTGTGATCTGGCGAAGAGGCCGTATGATGGGGGAAAATGCAAGTTTGGTCCAATTTCAGTTAATAATTATTTATAGTTCTTGTTGTGTAATAGGCTGGCATGGCAGGGTTGACTTTCAGGCACGGCAGGATCATGTACGCTGTATGGGTTCGGAAAGGAAATAGCGAAACTGGAGAATCTTAAAAGCGACACGATAACCTACGTCCAGTTGTAAGTGTCACATGCATGCTTTAAGCTTGGATATGTTATTACCGTGTAGATGGGCTACGAAGTTGAGCTTCCCAGCGATGGACGAGTGGTTGGATGTGACCAAACGAGGGAGTAACATCTATAGGCTTAATACCAACTCGTTGGTGTCGTTCGATGCGGAGAAGTCGAGCACGGTAGTATTTGGGACGGCTGCTGCTGCTGGAGAGTGCGTCCAGTGCGATATGTTTACTATAGCTGCATTGAGATAGCTCATCCAATCGTTATTCTCAAAGGCATTGTGTGGTAACGTAGTTTTCTTGGGATAATATTGCCTATTTTATCATAATAATCTCGTGCTTCTTTGTGAACCACTGTCGTTGTTTCTCAGTTCAGCACTGGTGCTAAGGTGTCAGTCTCGGACTCCCTGTTTGGCGAGTATAAACCCTTGAGTGGCGAGAATGTTATGGATTGTACGGGTAACAGGATTAAGTTTGTGAAGGTAAGGTCGCGTCTTTTTAGCCTAGTGGTTAGCGTGTCTGTAGGTCGATGGAGCGTCCCGGGTTCGAATCCATGCGCCGTTGAATCTCCAAGTTGGCGAGTGGGCTTACAATCCTCATTGGGTTATGTGGGGCGGCAGTTCTATTAAACAGAATGTACACGTGGAAAGCTGCAACTTGGAACCAGCCGACGTGCTCGTGAACGGTGAGGTTGGGTGACGGAGCAATTATTACCATTATTACAACTGCTCGACACGGCACCAATTCAGTGGTTTGTTAATTTATATTATCATCGGATAAATGACTCTGCCGTTGAAATTATTTAGAACAGAAGAACGTGATTGTTGTATCATGCATTGCTCGTTATTAAGGACCATTTCAAAAGCCGTTGAAATTGGATAGTGTGAATCTATGTCAGCAACATAAGCATTGCAATGTATGTGATGGACTGTTCTATCACTCTACAGATTACGCAACAGGGATCAATATAATTTTTAAAAGTATTTCAGAAAGATGTATGCTGCTGTTGATATAGTTATTGCGGCGATTCCAACATAAATTATTTTCCCAGGTACCTCAGTTGATATGTCCTCGGCGCACAACTATGCCGCAAATGAAGCAAATTCGTTACTACTGACCGCCGGTGATGCCACAGTAGCGTATCGTGTAGGCCTATTCAATCAAGTAAGCTATTAGTGGATTAATATTGTCTAGCCAACTTTCTAACATGACGTTCGTGCCCGCTTAGTCAGTTTATGGGCGGCTATTTGAATGCCGTAAAATGGTTAACCGTTATTGGTGGATTGTGGTAGTGTGTGCTGTAGTGAAAGCTGGTTGTAGAGTCTGAGCGTTTGTGGGGAAACTGGTAGCAGGCCCGACTATGAACTGGTGACCAGGGTGATAGTTGGCTCCCCAAGAAAGTGTATCCAGAACTCAATTGCAGCTGAGCTTCCGGCGTGTTAAGCTGCAGCAGCTACCTAGGATAAATCGCCTGTTGATGGTTAGTGCAATTTTTCTCCTATGAGGCTACGAAAACGCTTACGTGTCTGAGTGTTTTCAATGATAACTGTACTTTCGCTCGACCAATGTTGACATACTGGTTCATGTATATATGATGTCTAATGCTAGGTACCTATACCACTAGCAGTTCATTCTACTAGACAGAGCTTGGATTTCATGGCCCCGTCTAATGCACAGAATAGTTTGTAAGCTGGCAGGGAGGAGCTCTGAGAGATTCTTCACGAGAAATTGGAAGATTTGAAAATTGGTTTCCAGAATATGCAACCGATTTCACTTTTATTGAACGGCCAAGTTAGACCTCCATTTTCCCCATTTTTTGCAATACTACAGTGTGAACCAAGACTTGGACTATAATCCTGAGGGTGTCCGAGCAGCTCAGGAAGTGAGTGTAATTTGCCTTTCTGTTTCTAGATACCGAACGATATGTAGCCCCAAATACTCTTCGGCCAGTTCATGTGCATTGGAGCTTTCTGAATCAACACTGCACTCGGCATGGTCGAGCTGCAAGGGCGATCGGCGGTGTACTCTTGCTGTTCCATCCGAATGTAAGAAAACGTTCATGCTCCGGATCGAACCCTCTTCCCATAAAAACTTTCGGCGAGGCCAGCTTATAACTTTTCATTCTCAGGTCTTGCCGAGGGGTCTCGCCTGAGTGTAGAGGCTCGTAAGGGTCCGATATACGGCTTGTTCCATCCAGCAACCATGACCAGCGCTGGAGTGGCTGACAGTGCAGCCGCTGCCGAGGGCAAGGACGGCTTGGGAGTAGTCGAGGATTTGCCCACTGGTAAGGGCGCTCGAAACGGTCGTGGGTTATTCTTAGTGCAGGAAAGCGGTGGACTTGGACGTCTGTGTTGCTCTTATCGTTTGTGGCTTATATGATAGTAAGGTGTATTTATAACATGCATGTGTATGGTGCATCTGGTACAGAGGCAATACCACATATGGATGTTATTAGACATGGAATACTTCATTTACAAAGACTTAGGTGAGTTGAAGCACGGTTGGTCGGTGTCACCTAAATCGCGTTGAGTAGTGCGAAATTACGACCTTGGAATGAATGTGTAAAGTCCCTTCTAATGAAGCTTCGATGACCGAAATAGAGACAACCTCATTCTTGGGTCTCCGACATTTGAGTCGTTTATTCTTGTTGTTTTAGGTGGTCCAAGAAGTATCCCTTCAGTCATTCCGATAGCAGTAACCATATGATGGAGATGGGTACAGAGATGGACTATCATGACATTGAGAGCAATGCTAACAACAATAGCAACAACAGTGGAGGTTATCGCCGACACGATGTCGGCCAGCAATTGACTAGTCGACCAAATTCGACCTACGCTCCGCTGCGTTATGAGGATAGTTTGTAGAAGAGTAGTTAACGACGACGACGACGTGAATGAGTTTCTTATTTGGCTTTGATGATGACTGAGTAGATAGTATCTTTGCTTCCTCAACGAAAATTACCTATTTTGTTCGAGGCCATTAATAGCAGTGTTAGAATGTGTCTACGTTGTCGTTGTAGATATAGTCGACGCCGGTAACGAACGGAGCTCTCCGAAAACGCTGACCGTTGACGCTGGAGAGTGCGAAAAGCCTTCATAGCTTTTCGCACTCTCCATCTTGGGAGATGTTGACACTGCCAGAGCATCACGCCTCGTGCTTGCTACAGACTTGTATGGTGCGCTCGTTCCACAACGCCGCACCACTCCAGTTGCTGGAGTTCAGCATGAATTCTCAGCTTCCACCAGTGTCGGAAATTGCATAGGTTACCCACGTACAGTATTTATAATTCCCGTTGTGTCTTCTTCCGTGTGATATCTATTTATGAAGCATGGAGATGGAAATTAGCCACAAGTCCTAAGATTTGAAACTAAAAGCTAATGCTCGTACTTCACCACTAATAAATTTAACGCGAACATGCAGCTTTGAAGGACTCCTTCAAAGCTGCACCCACGCGAAGCGTGTCGGGTACTCCTTCATAAGAAGTGCGCAAGTCTTCAGTGCCTCCGCTTATTTACTAAGGAAGTGCGCTACTCCTTAATGAGCTCCGAGAGGTATGGCACCCAAATGGTTGCTGCACGTGCATGTAGTTTTATTGCTGAATGTATGGCGGTGGTTCTTCTTCGTCATCAGCGGCTGGGTCATTCCTCTATCGTTTTGCCAGGAAGACGGCCACAGCAATATGGATGTTTGGGCCACCACTTGTTTGGGTTAAAGATCGTATTGTCGACATAGAAATAGTAAGGTGCTTATTCGCTAACGCATCGCACTATAAAGAATATCTTATCAGGTGCAGGGTCATTCAATGAGCCCCACGCTCAATCCGTATACTAGTGGCATCAAGGGATGGTTTAGGGACCGAATCCTTGTGTTGAGAAATCTGGCCATTGGACCTGGCGATGTTGTCACTTTCTATGATCCTTTCAATCCTAAAAGGTAAGCCGTTCCACAGCTGGAGATCCAGGCCTATTGGATTGAACTAATATCGTTATGGCTAGTTACACTAGTAGTTTATAGAAATGTAAGCCCCCTCGCAAAATAGTAAAACATTCTAGCATTCGTAGGCATTCCTCTACATTCCAAAGCATAAAGCCTAACGAGAGAAGGTTAGGACTTGAAACTCTGTGGTTAATTGTCACGTGGCAGTGCTCGATCTCGCCCATGCGTAATCAAGAACTAAAACTGTCTGACAGTTACTGTCAGAATCTGCACACTTACCAAATAATATGACCTCATCGCGTTAAACGCGGTGAGGTCATATTACTTTGAAAACGTAATAGCAACGCGAGGTGTTGCTAACATTACTAACCTGTTGTATCGTGGAGCACTCGACAACCTCCTCGCTTCATGGGGGGATGCTGCTAAGTGCAAACCTTGCCGCATCTGGGAACATGTAACATTCGGATACCTTTGAAATTATCTTATAATTTGTCGTTTCCGCCTGTCAGCTAGTAAGGGATTCATCGCTCTTGTCTCTGGCCCGGAGACTCCAGAGAATCAGTGGTATTCGGGGAGGTGTTCGTTCTTGATTTGGCCTATACTTACATACCGCCTTGGGACGCCGTGGAGCATTTCGACCTCTTTCTTATTCTGGTTATAAATTTGTTACCTTTGGCCCTCGGGTTACATCCCACTTTTTACATCCCATCACAGTTTTTCATCCCACTTTCCGCGGATAAGTTTTTTTGTATGTTGGGAGACAGCTTCGGTCATTTTGATAGATCATGGTGTCCAAGTGGAACTTTGGTGTTCTTGTGATACCCTCGTCAAACTCGGAGCAGTTCTCCCAGATCACTAACGTCCATCCGCCGTCTTCGTTGAACCAGATCAAACACTTTTCCGACTTCGTTTAGAGATCGGTATCATGTCATCTGAACGAAAAAACAATACAGTATGACTGTTACAGTAAGCCTACCAGCGGTAGGCTACTGCTCAAGCGAGCGGAGTTACTAATACCTCTTCACTAATGAATTCCAATTATAGATTCGGTAATGGAGCAGGATAGAGTATATCCGATAGACTTTCAAGGTAAGTCTTTTTCGATGCGGCATCGACGATGCCACTAGTGTAGTGATTATAGTACAAACTTGGGTTGCCCAAGTAGCGCTCCTTGGTGCCAGTATACATGGAAAACCCCTTCCTTCTCCATACTGGCTATCACACAACGTCCTATCACATTTTTCATCGGCTGTACACTACATCGAGAGACCAGCGAAACAGTTACCCTTAAGATAACCCTTCCGCGACTACCCACCAACATGTTTCTGGATCTGCGGTCAATCTAAACTGCGGGCGGATCGCCCAGAGCGATCCTCCTATATTTTCCCCAAGAAGCTCTCCCGCTTCCTCCTCACTCCCAGTTCTCTGTTACGTATACTATCAATATGGTCATTCGAGAGGCTGTTCCTTGCATCCACGATAACTGATGTCCCTTCCTCTCCTCCGCACACAGTTCTGCTCAAGTATGATGAGTTTGAATATCTGTCGCAATCTTGAGCCTTCGACGACGCCCGTGTTCCTTGAAAAAGTCGCGGTATAGTTGGTGATAGGTGTTCGCCCCGTCCGCAGCGTATTGGTGACGCCAACTTGCGACCCTTCGCTAACTCCCCAACGGCCATATGTTGCCGATGCGATTGCTAGCTCCACCCTGAGCAGTAGCTTCAAGGCTTCGGCGGAGTGAGGGGATTCCATTACATCAAACGAGTCGCTATACGACGGTCGGTATCGCGGAACAGATCTGTTGAAACTGTGACTTGCCCAGGGGAATTCTCTGGGCAAGTCGCATTGATCCTCTGAAAGGATGCGAACGGAAACCGCATATACATATGTATATTAGTACTATCGCACATATCCTGTATTCCGTTCACCAGTAATTGGTCGAGTGATTTGGCATCACTTCACGTCGCGAATTTCTCGTAGTGCTGCCTACGAAATTCATCCAACAACCTTTTGCGGGGGGCGTCATTATTGATTGTTCATTTACTCAACTTACGTAAGTTAGACGATATTAGGTGTATCTTAGGCATCTAGTGAAGAGAGTTGTAGGCATACAGCCTAAGAGACGATCGTCGAGTATTTATTCGGTGGATGACTATGATGAATTAGGAGGTGCCAGTGGTATAGATGAGACCACTCAGAGAGTGGCCTTCGAGGATATAGGAGGAAGAGTGTAAGCCCTTTTCGTTCCATTCCAGCCTTCATCGATCTGTGTTATTATGCATATCCAGTTTTGGGTAGACATAATTCGCCGGTCATTGTTACGTATACTATAATCATTATGAGCAACTAGCCTTTCCGATTGTATGTGTGGGTTCAGGTATGTCCTCGGCGACAACCCCAAGCGGAGTGTTGATAGCAGGTAAGGTCTCTCCATTATATTTCGACATGTGCCGCAATTTCGTCGTTCGAATTTTCACTTGTTTGTAAACGTGTTAAGCGAGTAGGTGTAGGCAGTAGCCTAATCGTGTTTGTGAACGCATTGTGCGAATGGATTGAGATAATGCCCCAGCGGGCTTTTATGTATCTTCGTATGGCACACGTAACTCTTCATTCTTCCTTTATCAGGACATTTGGCCCCATCCCGCAGCCCTTGATAGATGGCCTAGTTGTAGGGGTTATTTGGCCGCCGTGGCGTCTATCGTGGGTGCCTCGACCGCCAGATGAAGATGACGAGGATGACTACGATGATAATGCACAATGAGAAGTTTGTTTCCATCGATTTTCATCGGTATTGCTTTTAACACTAGCTCCGTCACATCCCAGAACTGGTATAGTTGGTACGATAAGAACTTCTAACTTCGGACGATCAATCGGCATTCGAAGTGTCGACTGATCATAGAAGGAATATATCTGGTGCTTCTTCTCTCGCTAGTGAGAAGCTAGGAATAGAGGTTTGCGAGAGGTTATGAGAAGCTCGCTGGGTCCCTAGCGTACCTTATATTCTCACGCTAGGACGTATTATGCGCGGTTTGTTGCTTGTATAAATGCATGGTAGCTCTAGTTCGCTCATCGTCTTCGTTCTCACCTCAATCCTGTTCAGTTTACTCTAGTTCTTCCCCTTTGTTTCTATGCCTGTTATTTGTCTGGGTCCAGTCTGTATTCCCATATGGCCTCTAGTGGCATTGATACTGAAACCGTTGTGGGATCTGCTGCCGCAGCATACACGAGAGTTCATAGCGGACAAATGGTCAGTTCTCACTAACAGCAAGATTTCAACGTGTTCAGTTTAGGTACACTTTTTGGGAGCATTTAACGTTTATCCCGGAGAGATTCAGACCCCGTAGGCCCTCAGCCAGGCGGGGACAAGTCCACTGCGAGAACGGCGTTTGCACTTGGGTAAAGCCTGGTGCAAAACAAGAGGAAAAAATCGAAGACTCGAATGCTGAATGTGCGGGTGTGTTGCAGAAGTCAAGCTTATTTTTCGGCTTTAGCCAAGAACGATGGTGAAGTTATCGAGCTTGAAGACGCCGAGCATTTTGATAAGCTAGCGGCCGAGAACAAGCTACTCGTGGTAAGCCTCTGGGCACTAAAGGATATTATTTGTACGCTCACGCATCATATGACCATCTACAGATTCACAACAGTGCCCTTTTTCTATGCAGTAAGTGTTACGTATTTATTAGTTGTGAGGGTTATTTGAAAAGTGTATTACGTATAAGTATTATATTGTTGTTCGTGCCCATTTGAAGTGTACGATATTTAGAACTGTACAGGGGGGTTATTCTTTGCCTTTGTTTGGTTTCATCGGATACTCGGATTCTGAGAGTTTTGGGTTCAGGTCGACTACAGTGCAGAGTGGTGCAAACCGTGCCAGAAAATGGCGCCAATTTTTGCTGATCTCGCGCTGGAGTACAAAGACAAGGCTGCATTCGTTCACGTCGACGTTGGTGAGCTTGCTCCTGTGAATTCTAGCATTCCTATTCCCCCTCTATCAGATGAGTGTGACGATCTGGCCATGGACCACGGCGTCGCCAGTCTTCCGGCCTTCCGAATTTACCAAGGCAGCGAGACGTTGGAGTCCATTGTGGGTGCTGATGAAAAAAAGCTTCGAGCAGCAGTCTCGAAAAGATGTCGCAGCCATTAGTTTACGTCAGTACTTCCGATGCAATGTAACTGTTGAATAGACTTTACTTGTTCTTGTTGTGTTCTAAAGTTGTCTCTATGAGAAATGCAACAGTAATGACCGGCTCAACCTTCTAGGTTGGAGTTGGCCTCTGCTACAGAGAGTCAAACACTCTGTATGAAATATTAAGTACCTAGGGATCTACTGGCTGCACCAGTAGAAGTAAGAAGTTCATACAATTACATGCAAACGACAATGACGACGCTTTCGTCCCTCAAAGTTACCCGCAGCTTTCCTCTGTACAAAGCGGCAGGCGAAATAATATGCAGGACAGATTCAGGGCCAAGTTAGCCCGGCTAACCAACGCAACGATAGGGGAAATAATGAGATAAGATTGAATATCATTATATGAATATTGTGTATAGTAAGGGATGATAGCTCAATTCAGCTTTACTGTATAATGAACTGTCTTGAAAAGAGTTTTTAGTTGCTCTTGTTCTGAGCCTTCTCGGCAGCAGTTTCGACAGCGAAGTTCTTCTCGATCTGATCGAGATCTTGCTGGGCGGCCATCAATGCGCTAGTCAGTTCACGAGCAGCAG